>DWME01000427.1:0-33898 GCA_018244795.1 Parelbella ahira ahira | reverse complement strand
AAAAAACACAAAAATAAACACGACAAGGCTTGTCAAGTGATACTAATAAATTATTTAAAATATAAACGTCAACATAAGATAACATAAAGCCACAGAAAGGGGTTTGAAATTATACTCGTAAATCATTAAATCGTTGTCGGAACAATACGAATGAAACATTATGTTTTTCATTCGTATTGTATTCGTATTCCCGCACAAGGATGTCGTTGCCAATGAGCATCAATTTTATGTAGCAATATCGATAGCATTAAGTATTTCACATCCGCCATACCAGAGAAGCTTTCGATAAATCTTAAATTGAAAAATTTCAATAGTTCAAGGTTCCATTTCTGAATAAAATACACGTATTGGATCACTATGTTAAATATTTCAAAAATGTGCTTTAGTAATGTTTGCAGTTTTGGATTAGCTTTAGATAGAAACATTAACAGAATGGGACTAACATAAATGCACATTAAAATGAAACCATTATGAACCAACCAACCATGAACAAAATTGCAAAAGAGAAGCAATATTTTCTTTTGAATAACCTTTTAGAACTTTCTAGATTTGTAAGTTTGGCCGCCTTAACTCTTTTCATTCAGAGAGGAGGCTTGTGTCCAACAGTAGGACTATAAAAGGGAAGATGATGATAACCTAGATATAAATAGGACAATCAAGAGGACTCACCAATACAGCGATATTAGGAGCCGTTAGAGACACGTCTTTCGTGTCTGCGACAGACTCATCTGGAACGAACTGCAGATCGATCTTCGGTCTCATGTACATCACTCCCCGTTCTTTGTCCACTGTTATGTTCTCATTCGTTCTAAATTCCCTGTGAAATAAAATATTATGATAAGATAAACGTATATTTCAAAATACATATTTATATGAACAATTTTACACTCAAACAGTATAAACATTTATAGTGATTAAACAAATATTTGTCCTAGACAGGAGTCGAACTTATTACACTCGGTTCGGTTGACAGGCTCACTATCTTAGCCCAGTCGACAATCTCTAGATTATTAGCGATATTTTGAAATAAAATTTATCTCATTTTCTCTGTCACACATCATATTCATTATCAAAAACAAAAAGAGAACAATACAAGTTTTAGAATAAAATTCACATAATTTTATATCCACTCTGTTCTTATCATGATATATCTCTAAAGTTTTTTTAATACCACTTGAATATTATTTTTGTCGTTGATGCAACTTTTAAATAAATAAACAAAATCATCGTTTATTTAAATAACTATTTTTGGTTGAACTTCAGCGTTAATAAATTTTTATATAATGTTATTTTTATATGTATTTTGTACAAAATATATAAATTTGCATAATATTCGATATACAGTTAGCTATTTCTTATCCTAACAGCACGACTGGACAGCACGGCATGGATCCTGAAAGCGCGGCGGTTTGCAGTGTCGTCGGTTCGATACCCGGTCGCACCACTACCGTATTCAAAATAAAACATTTTGTTACACGTTACAGGTCTTGCTATTCTTATTCAAAGCACCTATGGAGGCAAAACGGCAAAACGAACCATGAACTGATATTTCTAATGTGAGAGTTATCGTTTACTATAAACCAAATTATATATGGATTGCTACAATTATAGGGCAAAATATTTTTAATATGTAGGTGTAGTTTTTGGAAATTCAATTAAACCATTGCTGCCCATTCATCATAACACGTTAAGTAACTTCTGAACGTTCTACTGTTGAGAACAATTAGTCTCCTCACATAATTATAGACGACGGCATAATCCGCTAGCTGACAAAGTTAGCAGACCACCCATACCTATGAGAAAATCTCTATTCCATCGCGGTATATTCTTTCACATCGACATCATTGTCAGACTTTCCGCTCACTGCTGGAGATAGGCATCTCCAATAGCACCCCACTGAGCTCGATCTTCAGCTCCTTGCATCCAACCGCTGCCATCCTTTCAATTATTATCAATTCTCTCAGGTTGTAGTAAATTATGTTCATTTTAAAATTAAATCATTATGTAACATTGTTATCGTTTAATAAATTAAGTCAAAATTGTTATATAATCTCGTAAGTCTATATAGTTATGTAACTCTAAATTTAAGATCCTAATACCAAAATAAATATTACATAGACGCGTTATCAATGTCATGTGTTCATGTATATATTTAGCATATAATTTTAATATAACATGCTGAATTGGTAAATCGTTATCTCTTAAAATAATGAGTTGATTGTCATAATATTTGTAATACTTGCCATTAATGGAGTCTGTGCAGATTTATTACCACTTAGATTACATAATTTGAATATCAATAGTATTAGATTTGAATAAAAGATATTGTTCAATATAGCATTTGTGTTACTGTGTACTATATACTACCTATAAGTTTTATATTATACATAAAGGATTTGTATCTTCTTTGTAGAGTATTCGCTGGTCTATTTAAAGGAAATCAAGATGTTTAATGTGTTTCTCATAGTGATTTACACTGTTGTTTGTTCTTGAACAATAAGAGATATCTCAGTATAGTGGTAGTGAAAGCCAGTGGTATAGATTTCAGCCTTTCACTTCGGAGTCCTGGGTTCGAATCCATGGCGCGCATCTCTTTACGAAAATGTGCTTTTTTGGAAAAAATATAATGTCCCTTAAAAAGCAGTAAAGGAAAATATCGCGAAGAAATCTGCACAACTTAAAATTTATAGAAAAAATCACTTCTAAGGTGTATGGGGTCTGCTAACTGGCAATTGATCAGCGTGGTAGACTATGACCGTAACGCTCTTATGATGAGAGGAGACTCGCGTGGAATGATAAATGGGTCGGAACGGAAAGGGGATATCGTAAGAGCAGATTTTGATACGGTAGTACATTTATCCTGGAGCTCTGTTCCTTCAAAAATACCTACTAATTTTTGGTCGAAACAGCTAAAGAATAAAATATTACTTACTGAAACTTGAACGGACCTATCTCCTCTAGTTTGAGCACCTTGTCAGTCCCACTGAGGTACTCCGCCACGTTGGTGTAATTAAAGACATAGACACTGCAGAACAGCCGGTATGTTGGCCTCTCCCACATCGCATATATAAACTTGCCTTCCTGCATATCTGTGTACTGAAAATAAAAGACTGATGTAAGTGCGCATATTAATAGATGCGGGAACTTAAAAGGATCGTGACTTATCTCCAGAACCAACTCGGTAATAATGCCTGATCGCTAAGTAAGAAACCCATGAAACCCATGAAGAGCATAATGAATGTAAAAGAGAATGTCGAGTATGGATAGTGAGGGATATTTGGCACTCGATGCTTACCGCCTAATCTGTAAGAGTCCCGGCGAGATCATATAAAACGACATACTCATTAATATCACAGTTGCGGTGCGCAAAATATAATATTTTCATCGGCAACCATTTATTGTTCCACTAGAGAACACTTTACTGTCATGTACAATGAGATTTGTTGTAACCCGTGAGAAATTTCGAAGGCGAAATATATACGAGTATGTATATATATTTACATATGTAGACATAACGAGTAGCAAGCCACTACGCCGACCGCCAGAGAGTGTTGGCCGTGACATTAGCTGTAAACCCTGAATTTTCCATTAATTTTGTATAAGCACCAAAATTCGTGAGTAATTAAGTATCCATGGATAAGCTTAGAAAGTAACATAGTCAATGTTTTTACTTTTGTTATAGTAAATTAGACGTACCTTAAAGTGAATTAATTATATTTTAACCTGACGTCAGATCGGTTGTTAGGCGTGACTTAAATCGAAACGCCTTATGAGCCCACCTATATCTTTTAAATCGAAATATAAAACTGTTTGCACTGTTCGACGCATTGTCAGGAGGATTTGACTAAACTAATATAATTTTATTCATTGTTAGGTAAATACACCTAAATGCCCTGATTGTCGAAGGCCAGTAGTGTAGGTACTGCGCAAAGCTGTACTCTAGAATCCCCAACCACGCATGTCCGACGTGGGTATTATATTCAAAAGCTCTCTTTATTAGGGGTGAGCTACATCCAGGAATAATCAGTATCAGGCTGATGATGATGATGCATCTACACACGCTTAAGGAATGCCATACACTGTTATATTTTGTATTTCTTTTTATTCACACATGCGTATTGGCGCCCAGCAGATACTGTAGCTTTTAAAAACGTGTACGAAAGTCACTGAAAGTACTAATAAACGAATCAATTAAGTCACGTACGCAATACCGATTACATTAAACTTAATTGTAAGTACAGAGCCGCATACCGCGATAGCCATAATGAGTTTTCGATACGAATACCAATTGCGAGCGAGATAGCCTTGTCGAAAAAACATATCTTAATCCTATCAGTACAAATTAAGTAACATCGTCGAAGAAAAAACAAGTCAATGAACGTGACACAGTAGGTCATGGTTTCTGGTTGTTGTACTGACAGCAAAAAAATTCATTTCAATAATATATTCCCATAAAAGTTTATGATGGGCCCGCTCCGACCTTGCATCGTATGTACAGTAACATACCGTACACGGTTACATGTTCTCTTTAGAGGCCGTTATCAGGAATAAACTAGATGACGGCCGAATTATGCAATGTTTAATCGACATCAATTAATTTTGTAGGTTCCCATACATTATGTATGGAATACATCGCTTGGATTTTTTTTTCGATGTATTGTAGAGATGTTTCACTTAAAACTTTAAGATATTTGACATTATTTTAGGTAGGTTGCTTTGCTTTACTTGCTTGCTAGATTTCTTTTGCCTGTCATTAGATACGTGTTATAATATAAATATTTATGTGTATATATGCAATTTAGGAGAGTAGCAAAAGAGTACGTAGCGGTCACGAGAGACCTTTGCCGCATTGGCTTCTGCAACCGATCCCGAACCGAACTACAGGAATAAGTCTCTCAGGCTGGTCAATCAGTACTCGTTGTTAATAAGACTAATAGTTAATAATATTTGTAGGAGTACTGTAAGAATAAGACGGTCAATAGCTTTGGTAGAGTTAGCATAATATATACTTTTCTTGACAGTCCTCATAAGCTTATAATTGTTACAAATTCAATATTTAAACCTAATTACCATGTCTATAGATAACTAAATAATTAGTTAAGTACATAACATTAATGAGAAATGCGTAAAGTTCAATTACTGCAAGTTGGTTATTAAGAATCGTGTACAGCATCCGGTCGTTAGAGATTGAATCAGATTTATTATTTTTTAATTTGCAGTTATAACGCGCTTTCAGTCATTTCATGTACCAAAACCCACAGAAAGTGATGCACAGCGTAGTATCCTACAATGCCTAGTATCTTTAATATTTATCTGCTACTCTTGTTGATGACGGTAGGAAGGGGGGCATTGTCTGATATATATCCGGAAAAGGAGGTGAGATTAGAGGAGATTGAAGCGTGAGGAATTTCTATCCGCTAAAACCTCTTTGATTATTATCAATCAATGAAAAGCACAAATAAACAAAAACAAAACTAATGTCTTTTATACTGTTAGACATTACATCTCAGTCTGCTACTGGACATGGCTTTTCCTAAAGAGCGTCCTTGTGCTATTTCCCATGGGGTTTTTGGCCTTAAGAATATAAAAATTTCCATAAAAAATACATGTGATTTGCCAATGAATTTGGCAGAGAGTTGTAACATTTTCTATTAACAAATTAATTTTCATAATTGAAAATTTCATCATAAAATACGGTTGCAAAACGCAAATGCAAATTATCAATATTTTTTTTATAATAATAATGTTTTAAAATTTTTGCAATCATGAAATTTGTGTTTTTCATAAATTTAACAATAAAAGTTGTTACAAAATAATTTCTATTTAATCTTTACGTATATATTTAACTGGTATATTATATAAAGGTCACGTTTGTGGATTATATATTTTAAATTAAATCATTTAAATTACTGTATTCTATAATTACAGTTAGTAGATTATGATGCAATAAAAACGCATTATGTGTAGTTAATTTATTTAATTAAGAGTTAATAATAAGATTAGGGCGTTTTTACATGTAGGTACTGCTTATGTGCAACCATGTAATTGTGGATCATGAAATGACCCCTAATCATTTATTGCTTGCATCCTTCAAATATATGGTTTTTGATTTACAATAGGTCTACAGAACAGGATCCCAATTTTCAAACTACAATTATCCAGTTGGCGGAATGGTTAGTGATCCTGGCTGCTAATCAAGGGATCGTGGGTTAGACTGCCACCCCGAATAAGTATATTTGTGTGCTTAGCGTAGCTTAGCTTAGTTTGTTGTGCTTCTATATACCATAATACAGTCTCTCATGATGGTTACTTTAGGATCAAATGGGCGTGTGTGGATATGTCCCAAGATATAATTATTTATTATGTCAGATGTATACGTGCATAAATTTGCAATTGCGTTAATAAGGAAAATACCGAATGAACTAATGAAAGTATAAATGAACAATAAAGGAACGAATGAATACAAATATAATACAAATATAGTACAATAAATATAAATGGAATACGATAATTGTAATTACTAATGTGTGTTAACACACGATTGTTATAATAATTATTATAATAAAATAATAATAATAATCGACCCATAGTCATTCCACTGTTGGAATATGGGTCTCCTCTCATATTGAGAGGGTTAAGGCCCTTAAGGGTTAAATAATTATTACAGTTAATTTATTATAATCGTATCGCTCTCTTCAACCTTCAACTTCTAACACACTCGTAAGTGTTACATGATGTAAATGCTATTACACTGCTTGTATAATTTCAAGTTTATCTTGTAATCCGTAATAAAGGTTAATGGCTCACTAGATTGTAGTGTTGTATATAGGTAAGTATATGACATTCCTAACGTAATATCATGCCTGTCATCCTCAAAGAGGTAGGCAGAAGAGTGTAGTACACTCCTACGTTTCACCAGTTATGTATACGTCCCGTGGTGATCCCATTGCCATACGCCAGGTACGGATCCAGACTCCGAGTCACTACTAGAAATTCTAAATTAGAAAAATCCAATAGTACCCGATCCGTGATTTGAACCCAGGACTTACTGATCGACAGTCGCGCTTGCAACCACACGAAAACGAGGCAGTCGTATGATTTATTTATTATTACAATTTAGACTATATCTATCATAGACTATAACAATCATGTCACAGATGTCCCAATTCAATAGTAGAGTGGGTCGATAATGCAATCGGTTTACCGCAGAACATAAGTATCCTTAAAGGGAGGTTTCGCCTGTAATACCCACATTCGACACGTGAATTGGGCATCGCTATACATATTATATATTTATAGACATCAAAATATCAAACTAAAATAGTCACAACATTGTACCTACGATATTTACTATCGTAGTAGTAACTTCTTAGTGTTACGACTTACGAGTTTTTGCACAAATAATTATGTGTACGAAATAACTTCTGCTCATAAAAACAAGACCACTGATCATGTCACTATGACGCAAGTAAATTAATCGCAACCACTAAATATTCTCTTCAAAGCATAAGTTTCTTAGATATCATCATATATAACAATGTACCCACAGATATACAGATGAGGGTAATTCGTAATGTGCGACTGGCGACACCGTGATATTTATAAAATATATTTGGCGGGGAACGAAGGAACTCATCTCTAAAAATGAATAGTATACTATTTATTAATCATATATGTGCCTATTTACGATATAAAGAAACCTATTTGCTGAATTGCTAAAAACCTTAAACACATTTATTTAAAATGCATAAGCCCAACCAAAACAAAGCGTTTCTTACAATATATAAATGACTGCGTTTATTTAAACTAAGACGGCGGTTTATATTTAACATAAAAACTTACCAAACGAGCTAGCGTATTGCATATTACACATATTTTTAAAACGCGATCATCGAGACAAAACAATGCATTTCTTAACGTTTTACCCAGCAGACATATGATACGAATGCATTGCTGATATTTCATGCCAATCCCTAAAACACGATGTAGAAGTTACGAAATCATAATTACGATTTGCCCGCAAATGTAATCTCTGTGCCGCAGGTCTGTGCACTTCGCTTTGAGTACTGTATTTAAGTTCGCACATCTGTTGGAATGGGTCAATTACACATAAACATTATTGCAAACGAACTGTGTACACCAGGCAAAATAACTGTAATTTTTATATTGTTGCGCGGTACAAAGTAGACAGGTAGTTCGAGATTTTATGACATTGTATATAAATTCTAATATTACATAGATACATGTATAATATATGTTCTTCAATTTTCTTTTTCAAAATTTAAATCCCCAACGTCATCAAGTTGTCTATCTTCCACTGGCGGACACGGGTCTCTTCTGACAATGAAAAGCTTTAAGACCTTAGTCTGCCACACTGGCCAAGTGAGGGTTGGCAGAATAAATAGAAATTCGATATATTCATCCCTTTCAGAAATAAATATTCCAATCTCTTTATTCGTAAACGCAAAAAAAATCATTACTCCTATTTTTTCCATTTTCAAATCATCAAGAAAAATATTTTTTGCCGTGTGGGAATTACCAATATTATCAAAACCAGCGGGATAACTTAGATTTTTAAACAATTAATAAAATTATCACCTATCGGTAGACACTTCGCTCATTGTGACTACATCGCTCACTTATCTCGGAAGGTGTATCGAAGCGTTAAAAAATAACAGAGCAATAATCATGAAGACACCAGTAATTACTGGCTGAGTGAGACATCTACAGGCTACATACTTCTAAAAGTACTCTAGGAATAGGACTGTTATGCTAGCAATTCACTCTCGCCGAGTGTAGGCGAATGGCGGCGAGTGCGATCGAAGTGGATCCAGTCGAGTCGCCATCGCTCCTCAATGTCTCGCCAATGCCTCGTCTAGCGTCTAAGTCCTAGCATTAGCAGTAATTAATCGTATTAGTAATTCATTATACATATTTATAGTATTAAATTGTGTATATGTTCTATATTGCGATTGAGATTAAATAAATTATAACATAGTGTTGAGAGAATCATGTCGTTGGGTCGTCGTGTCGTGGTCGTGACATTTAGAGCAACCAAGATGTTCGAAATACATACATACATATGTGCCCTTCGGAAGGCGGTGGTGTGACGCACGTGTTCATGTTAATTATGTTGTTATACTGATCAAATTCAACATAAATAGATAATACTTAACGTTATCGCTAAGGATCATAACTCGTTCTGAACATATTTAGAGAATAAACGCTTTAGATTATGTGTGTGGCCGCACATTAGAAACGGTCCTAAGATGAACTCTCAGCTAGTGGAAATATCGTTTTCGTTACAATTACTTATTTAAACTGCCTCGTTAGTCGAACGGTTGCAAGCGCGACTGCCGATCGGGAGGGCCTGGGTTCAACCCGGGTCGGGTACTATTGGATTATTCTAATTTAGAATTTCTAGTAGTGAATTGGAGTCTGGATCAGTGCCCGGTGTATGGCCATAGGCTCACCATCTATTCCATGGGGCATAAACGTACGTGGTGAAACGTGAGAGTGTAGTACACTCCTCTGTCTACCCCTTCGGGGATTACAGGCGTGATGTTACTTTTTTTTACTTACTTAAACATGAATTATTTAAACATTAATGTTTACTTAACCATGATCCGGTCCGAGTTTTATGCGCATGTTCAGCTTATTCAACTAAAACAATATTTTTAGCATCTAATGAATATGTATTTGTTGCTAATTTTTTCAGATGTCTAGACGCAGATCGTAATATTATGTATTTACATAAGTAGTATGTAGTTACATAAGTAAAATCGCAGGGGATATCTAGTAAGATATCCCCTGCGATTTTACCCGCATACAATTTATAAGAAATCGCAGACATTTCGATTATTTAAAGTACTTCAGAGGATATAATAGTTTTAGTTATTTTTTTAATGTTTAATGTGTGTTTAGTTGCAATGTGTTAGTTGTTTAAATTATTTCAATGTTTTAATAATATTGATGAAGGCAGGTACTGAGAGAGAACAATGATCATCTATTTTGGCCAAATAGGTCAAGTTCTGGCTGATGGAGGGGATAGAAGACTTCGAAATTGAAGTGGTTGTTGTTAACAAGGGGCGGACTTCATGCCGATTGGCATGTTCTACTAGTCACCCCAGGTGATGATGAAGAGGTGTGGTCGGCATTAAATTTCCTTAATTTAAAAACAAAAATACATTTGTGGTAATGGAGTGAGGAATGTATATATAAGAAACGCGTTAGACACAAGGACACCTATTATTATAGCAAAAGGGGTAAGTATAAAGCAGCCTTAGTGATCTGTCAAGCAAATTATGTTAACTGTTTAAATTTAAATAATTGCGAATCATGGTCCCTCAGTTCTATACATGCTATTTGTAAGTTAGTAATAGTTCGACCCTTGCGTTTATTTTTTGTAATATCATAAGATATGTTTACTTACCCAGTTCGTAAAAATTTCTATGGGATTCACAACCACCGACACTATGGATAATACAACGAAAAGTGCCCCGTACACCACCCTTATCATAGACTCTGTAACAAATGAATAATCTACCCTTAATATTTAAACTCAGTATATATGAAAACATATTATACTAATTCATAATGTTCCTAACAGTCTGAGATAATTATATTCAGTTACAATTTTTTTTTTCAATTTTAATAGTTAGTTAATTACAAATGTTGAAAGGAATTCACGATCACAATTTGCTTTTTTAATATGGAGTTTTTTTTTATATATGTATTTATATTACATAACATTTTTTATTGATGTTCTAAAACATTACTTTACAAATATGCGTGAATTGATTGTTTCCAGAAAAAAACCGAAATGACAAGAGAAAAGTTTTTATAAATTCCGATGAATTTTATACGAGTCATGAGAAGACGTTGTTTAGCAAATAATTATTTTAATGATTACTAATTTTATTGTTGCTATAGTACAGCTCATTATCTTTATATATACATGAAATATTAAAGCCTTACATTTATTTCATAAAAAAATTACTTTGTACGAAATCTTGGAAATATTTCTGACACTTTGGTTTCTTATCTAATTTGCCTTAAAAATTGTATTCTTTCTTTAACATCTCAAGAATACTTCATCTATTTTAAGGAAAAAAAATAGTAATGTAATCTTTTGCTCCATAATTTAATAATATCCCCATGATTTGAGTGTACAGGTAGAGGTACTCACGTCGTTTCTGTACGGTGAAATTTTGGATTTTCATTATTGATATCCGCCCTTTGCTCGGCACACTTTGGATCGTCATTTTTGTAGCACCAACCACCATTTTGAATTATCTGTAACAAAACAAACAGAATATGGCAATTAAAATATATATTTAAAAATTTGGATAAAAATACGTAAAATCATTCTTGTACCTCCCTCGAGAACCACGGGCACAAATCCAGGCTAAAGGCTACTACGAGTAGGAGCTAGGAAAACTCCAAGCTAGGACTATTCGATTTGTAGTTACGCTTGCAATAACTGAACCAGTGAGGCAGCTAAATATTATTTGATTAAATTAATAATAATAATAAAACACATGTGGACCAATTGACTGCCACCTCAGCTGTGTTTGCTGTTCGCGAGTCTACTACCATGAGACACATTGAACATGTACTGCATAGCAAACACGTTAATCACTTTCAGATCACAATAATTGCAATAATTTCCATAATAATATCTGGTTGCGTAAAGCTTGTTTCAGCAAAAAAATATGTAGTTTAAAGAATAACTCCTCAATGTGTTCAGGGTAGGAAATTGTAAATCATACTAAAGTACTATAATTATATCAAAACTCTTGGGACGTTGTATCATAATTAATAGATTAGGCATTTGTTACATTAAGTAACATTATGAATTTTTACAGACATCACATTCTTACAGAACATCATTACGTTCAGAACCAAATACAAATCTTGTATAAAGCCTACATAGTGCTCTCCGTTGAAAATCTTACGTTGAGTAGATATTATACGATGGTTTCCTTCACTGTTATAACGAGATGATTAAATTAATCTTAAAAACCAATATTGTATTTAAAATCAGAAATGTGCCAATTCAAATTCTTTAAGAAACAGTAAGCTTAAATCTAAGCCATTAATTCATCTCTGGATATGTCTACCTCGGATTTAAGTATTGTACATATAACACGTGAGGTGGCTTGTGGAGATGAACAATTTAACGAGCTGGTTCTATTATGATCGGTCGGAGACTATGAATTATAAAACTGTGTTTAATATTTGTTCACGGCACGAATAAAGGAAACTTAAAATATTTGATTGCTTCTCCGGCATTGTATAAAAACCATAAAATTAGCATAATACATATTTAAACAAATATCCAAGGGGACATCCCCTGAAACGGTTATCTGATCCCATACGAGGTAAAAGACTGTTAAGGCAAATAGACTGTTGCCAAACTTCATATTGTAAACATATATCTATGTATATGGTTTATACACTCAGACACTAAATATAACATTCCTGTGGACTGAAATGAATACTACTAAACACGTAAATAAAAGCATACTTTTAAAACTCGAAAACAAATTAT
The DNA here is from genome assembly GCA_018244795.1 of Parelbella ahira ahira. Taxonomy (NCBI): domain Eukaryota; kingdom Metazoa; phylum Arthropoda; class Insecta; order Lepidoptera; family Hesperiidae; genus Parelbella; species Parelbella ahira. The sequence continues at coordinate 21,345 of DWME01000427.1, read as the reverse complement.
TTTTATAACAACTTTGCTTTACGGCAGAAACAAATATAGAGACAGTACTTCCTCTGACGAGTTTTATATATATACATACATTATGTCCTAGACTTTACTTCCACTTATCACTACAATTACACGCATTTTTTCTTCGCCATTTTGTCCTTTATGCCTTAATTATAAATATATAATTACATGTTTAATTTCTTGTCAATTAATGGAAATTCAATATAGGATACGCGGAACTGACTGATATTATGTTCATTAAACACAACTATGGAGTTCAGGGGTTAATTGCGTAGTCTCATAATATCGTCTAACCCGATTGTTGTATAACAACGCGTTCTACGGACATTTAATTATAGCCTACGATTGTTTATTCGTTTAATAATGACACTTTTACACTCACACATCCGCTCGTATGTTTGTATTTATGTGCACGTCGGTCCATTTGATGTAATTTAATTTCTTTTATGTGTATTGTAACATAAAAAATTTGATAATTTCATAAATTGGTCAGGGTTTGGTTGCTTCGTTATTCCTGGGTCACATCAACACAACGCGTTCCCACAAATTATTATTGAGTTTTCCTAACTTGAAATTCCCGATAATAGCTCGGAGTCTCAATTTTGTGCCGAGGGCATGCCAGTGGGCCCACATACTATTCCAAGGTCTGTATAAAATAACTGGTGAAACGTGGGAGCAATATACTCTTCGGCCTACTCATTCGAGGAAATACAAGTGTAATTTTATATTGAGATGTTCAGGTATTAAAGAAGACGCTTGGTGAGAAGATTACTATTAATATTGCTAATAGGAAAGTAACGCTCTGTCCATCTTCTGGAAAAGAAGATAGAGTAATTGGAATACTCTCGATCTACTTTTAAAGCAGAGAAAGAGTGAAGATAGTACAAAAGATGTTGACATATTCTCATTGTCCGTATCTAAATTCCTAGCAATTTGTGTCAAATATTTTAGCTTTCATAGTTAGGTAATATTAATTCGATCTTTGTATATTTATTAAGTTATCTTAGCAAGTAAATAAATGTTTATTGTATATTTTAGCTTGCAGTGCGCTTTGGCTTTGCTGTAAGCACTGCAAGCATGTTGTAAATAAATAAATAAATAAATAAATAAATAAATACTACGAATCCAATAAAATAAAACGTGCTCGAAAGAAACGGGAAAATATAGAATAATTGGCTTGGAAACGTTGAAGGTAGGCAGAATGCAATTATACTATTTAATATCCGCGTCCCGGGTTTTCCGATCGAGTTTCTACATCGGGAGTAGTTCGTTTAATCAGATTCCCGGCGCATCCGCGGCAGCGTGCAGAGCGCGCTCGCCAAGATAACGCAGTTATGTTTCCAACTTCGTTACAATGTTAAACTCGTTCCAACATCCGGTGTTTGATGGGCCGGAAGTTGAATGCCGGCGGCTACATCCTTCGTAATATAAATTTCATCGTTGCCTTATGCTACATTTTGTATACACACATGTATAGCTGATATTTTTATTATAAGTATTTTTCCTAGCTTTATCTAGGCACCTTGAAATATCGGAAGTATTCGAAGACAGCGTGCCGTTTCGACCGTAATGAACCCAGAAGTAGCAGGGCAGGTCTGTAGGGATAAAGATACTAGGCGCTCCGAACTCGGATCAATAATACTAATTAAGCTACAGTTTTTTCATAAGCGCTCAGTGAGTAGGTACAGCCAGACAAATAAAATGCTAGACTTTTTTGATCGTATTAAATCTTGTAATTGATTTTTTAAACGATTTTATTGAAATATTCTTTATAACGAAAGAAATTTCTTCGCGTTTATTAATTTTTTGTGCATTTTATATCTTTATGCAATATGTACCTACTAGATTTTAATATCGGTATGAGTCCTGGCGCAGTTACAAATCGCAAGCTATCAGCAGTAAAGCCTCGAAGCCTTAGGTAACCGATAGGAGTACATCGTGTGACAACTTCAATTATTCATATGGCATGATACGTAGACATATGTTATACACACACATGCGTATTGTCACATCTATTTCCCATAGGTCAAATGTATAGGTCGTACAAGTCTTCATAGCTATAGTCATACCTATATAGATTCTCGGCCCCCGGCTTTCATCTCCCACTAGATAACCGGATCTGTCAGGTTCACTAACCATTTCATCATCGGACCAGTAGAGTTTTCACTATTTACTTCGATTGTTTTCGTTGTGTAACAAATGTTATAGTGTGGAGACAGCCTAAAAGAAATAACCTACCACACAAAGTAATAGCACAGTGAGATCCCGCGCCGTTTGGAGCTGTGGTTCTAATACGTATGGGATATAATTACAAGGGATGCATTTCATTTAACGATCGGGATAATAGTAAGTAACAATTAATAGCATTCGCTATACCCAGTATCGAATATCGCTTCATCACCGTCTTCAACATCAAGCCTTTTATCACATTATTGGTCTCTACTCATAGAGTGTTGAGGCTATCGCCTGCTGGACTAGTTAATTGCGGCTTAGCAGATTGCATACTCCCAAGATAAAATTATAGATAATTCTAGGGCGGGCGGGTGGGCGGGTGGGGGTGGGCGGGTCCCCTCACGATGATTTCCTTCACTGTTACAGCAAGTGATATTTAATCTTAACATGTACAATTGTACCCTGTAAAGGGGCCATTACATGACAATACATATTTTATTTCGCGGTCATCATCATCATCAGTCTATAGCTGTCCACTGCTGAACATAGGCCTCCCCAAGACCGTGCCACGTTGCTCGGTCCTGTGCTTTCCTCACGGGAATAGCAGGGCCACCGGGAACTGAGGGCCGTTTCTTTTTGTGGCTCATCTATTATGGGAGAAATGCCCATAGTCACCAAGCTGGGCAAGCGGGTTGGTGACCGCCGCGTGATGTCGGATTTTCGACAATTAGAAAGAACGCTGCTGCCCATTCACTCAGACTCACAATGGAAAAAAGAGAATTCGCGGAATTTTTCGCGGTACTGGAGGAAAATTCTTGTATGTACAGATTTATCAAGACGCTCGCCGCGGTTCGCGGCGCCATATTGAAATTCATTTTTACTCGTTGACAGAATGCGTAATGAGAGAAAATTTGCATGTAGCTGTATCATGATTCACGCCATTGTTTTGTGGGTATCTGGTACAATAAACTTTAGTGTGAACGGTGAGAAAATTGGCAAAGCGCTGTTTTGACGAGTGGGCTGGTTCTCGTCAAGCCTATTCTTTAATTTTTGTGTCGAGGCAGATCAAGACCCACCTGTCCTGACCAAATCGATCAGTTAGTTAATGGAACAGTCAGAAATCTCTTCGACTAGTGCGCGTCTTGACCAGAATAATTAGTGTAGAAAAGGCACGTCAGATATGTGAGGATAGGGATAGATATTTGGCACTGGGTGCTATTTACATATACCGGAAGGGAGCTGGTGTGATGACATTATAATAAAATATGTTGCATATAACGGTGAGTACTTACCAGCGACATCAGTGGAAGGTCGGAGCAGCACGGTGACGAGGAAGGCGGCGAGGAAAGTGACCGCGAGCACAGTGACGACCCCTACTGCTAGGATCAGACGTTTTTCGAGCCGAGTCCTTTGCGCCCAGAAGGACGGCCTGGCAAAGAGATACGTACCAATTAACCTTTAATATACACAAATTCAAAGACAAAGAAATATGCAAAAAAAAACGAGTATTCTTGTCAACTAAATTGTATAATGGCGTTTATATTAATATTTCCTTTTTCATTTTATTTATATGTTATATTAAATCGCCATGCACACCGATGTATCTAGTATTCAAGAGAATATGTTATTCATATTAGGATAAATAACGCTTTGTTGCATGTACCCAATATTTCATGTAATAACATCATGTAATATGTGAATCTGATCTGCATATCGTTGCTTCATTACAATAAATCTGTACTATTCATTTATAAGTTATACATATATCGGTTTCGATAACTTGTGGTTTACATCACTCTCTGATAAGAAAACAACGGGTATTTAAATTTAATTAATTTAATAAATAATGTTATAAACTAAATCAAGTAAAAAAAAGTAAAACAGTATTAAAATAAATAAAGCTTATTGAACAAAAATGATTAATTATTTACAAGAACACTATCAGTGGACGCGCGGCGCCGCGCCGCAACGCGCCCGCGACGAGGTGTGTTGTAAAAAATGGCGGCTGGTTATTCTTCGAAGGAGAAAATTGCGAGGCAAATTTCCAATTTGTTTTGCTAACCCAATTTTCCAGCCGCAAATTCCCTCTTTTGAACAGAGGGGACTCGCGACACTGATCAATTCTTATGGCACCCTTAATTCAAAGGTATTGCCGTGGAAGGGAATTGTTTAATGATATACATGGATGAAGCCCTAGTGGCTAAAGCGCACGAGCTTACGCCCACACTGATAACGAACAATGGAGTTGGGTAACGCCACATCGAGGAGTTGGATGATAACAATGCCGTAAGAACGCTTTTGACTTTCAAACAAATAATACGGGCACGAAGTGTAACGAATGCTGAAGAAGCACATCAAATATCTAAAGATATCTGGAATTCGGTACTCTGTCACACCGGATATCTACCGTGATTATATGTATTACAATAATATCGTAATAAAAGAAAGTAGAAACAAAAATCAGAAGCTTGGGATGGTAAAACACAGACAGGGTGACATGGCTCCCACTAGAGAAGGCTATGTCCAACAGTGGACTGAGACGGACTGAGGATAATTAAATGTGACTGATAGTCCTATTCATACAGTCCTATTTGAGTAAAGACCCGTGACTATAGCCAGCTCTTTTGCTGATTTCTAAAAAAACAGTTCTAGTGTAGTAAACTACACGTAGAACGATTTGTTCCAATTATTATATGTAAATGCATATTGTACATAGAAAACAGTTTTATTTTTTGCTTTTCGAACGATCTCAAAAGTGGTCAACGGGTGCACGAATGGATTAAAACCGACAAAATCAATATTGCTTTCATCGGATCAAGTAAACGCTAGAGCCGAATTTCTCCCTTGCAGAGTGACATTTGTTTTCAAAAATGTCATGTTTTTCGCAGTACTCTCGTCCATACGATTTAAGTTTTGATCAAAATAAAAACGTAACACGTGAGTTTGTGCCTGTAATCCCCGAAGAAGTAGACAGAGGAGAGTAGTACACTCCCACGTTTCACCAGTTACGTTTACGTTCCACAATAGAATATGTGATGTGTGCTGGCGAATGTTGCTTCATTTCATGCTTTCATGACACAGCGAACACGTAAACACCCGGCAATGTAAAGCGAACAAAGTATTTACTTACGGAACATTTTAATGTAAGTACCGAATATAACTTACGATGCAATATAAAAACAAAACGAATTACAAGACACTATGATTTTTAACCCACCGACTGTACAACTAGTTACTATATGGCCAGTTTTAATTATAGCTATGATTTACTGGATGTACTGATACGATGTGATCTGATGGATAATTAATATTTAATCGTTTACTATCTACCTATACACATTCACATGTAATTTTTTTTAAAACGTCACAAGTCTCATTATTGTTTTCAAGAATACTCTAGAATAAATAATTTTCACTCATCTTTGCATTTATATTACAATAAATTTTAATCTATATAATTATATCGTCACGCCAGGTCGTTTGCGGGATAGGCAAATAGCACCGACTGTCAACTATATTTATTCATACAGAACTGATGCGCTTCTTATACATTAAAAATATTACGATATACCCAAAGTGAAAATCGAGCTCAGTGGTGTCCTATTGGAGAGGTCTATGTGTATCAGTGGACGGGAGTAGGCTAATGATAATGATGTATGAAGAGACGTGTAGTACTCAGACTTTTCATTATTCCCGTCATACGTCCCATGTAATGTTAGATGAACATATTAACATATATATCTACATTATAAATATTTTGTTTATTCTTAGGTTTTTTAGTAAAAAATTTTGTAGTGGCTGGAAGTTTGGATCTATGCGTGTTGTATGGCAATGGGGTGTAAAACGTAACTGTAAAACGTGAGGTTGCACTACACTCCTCTGCCTACCCCTTCGGGATTACAGGCGTGATGTTACGTTTTTTTACATAATAAATGGATAAATGTAATAAATGATAATTTCAAAGCTAGCTCTGTTATGATCTTGGTGAGTCGAGGCCACAAATTAAATCACACAACGTCGGAATCAGCCCTCAGCTGGATCGCAAAGGACCAAATCAAAATGTCACGAAATCTTACCAGGAGGGGTGGGAAGAGGGGGAAAAAAAAGCAGGTATTATGATCACCCTCTTCGAATCTTTCCTCTTCTTTGTCACGTCTATTTACGTGACATGTCTATTTATAGCCCATACAATTGAGCTATCTCGGAGACATTGACATTGGATAGCCCCGTTTTTGCGAATATTTAATAAGCCTACTCCGCGGTGCTGAATTCAATTCTTGGCCAGCACCTTTTTCATAAAGAAACGTGAGATTTAAGATTAAGTGTCATCTTAAAGTATCGTATGGCGACGATGTTACATTAGCGTGTGTTTAGTATATTTTCCAAGCTCGTACGCCCACTGGTAGTTTATCTAGTGTTTGATCATGGAGTTTAAACGTTGTCTTTATATACCACCATATTAAACATTTTCATAAGCAGTTTGTGAGCTGTTTGTTTACGGTTATATGCACAAACTCCGCCTTCTCTGAGATCGGATGGCCGTGTGGGAACTTGGCCCAATATGTTATTATTATTAATTCATTATTTCACACAAGTACGTACTTGAGAAAGTCGGTCAAGTGCACATGAACCTTTATATTCGAATCTCAAACATCACACGTTTTCCTTATTTACGCCTTAATGATAATACGACACGTTTAATTTCCAATAATAATAATAAAGTATGATACGTCCATACGCTTTATTAGTATGCTATTGCGCGGTAGTATGGCAGTCTTATAGCAGTCTAATATAATTACACTTGTTAAGGTTTAATATTTGCACGTGTACTAAACTTTATTTGATTAACATTTTAATTTCTGTATTTTATGTCAACGGTATGACGCGGAAATGTATTAACCGACGCCTCTCGGCTCAGGTAGTCAATGAAGCTGAGGGCTGTCGAAGTTCGTGCGTTCGATTCGCACGAAAAACATTTGTGTAATATGCATAAGCATTGGTTTAATGTCTGAATGTAAAAAATATTTGTTTACTCTATTGGTTATGTTCTACAGAGAGATAATAAGAGAGAGAGATAATATTTATCTTCATTTATTTATTAATAGTATCACGAATAATAATAATGTTTTGAGATCGCAATATAAACCTGTACAATATAAAGATAAAGAGAGTTTGTATGACAGGAACCAGACGTTAAACGATATCAGGTAAACGATCTATATACATTTACATATGTACTTTATGAACGACTTAAAAAGGAGGATTTTCTCAATTCGTTCGCGACATTTCTTTATTCGCGTGACATAATATAAACAGCTGCAATTTACATAAAACTAGGTATACTGTCTCCACTGACCTCGCGGCGACCAACGGGAAGTCACGAAGAAGGATCTCGGATAAGTCGGACTATCCCAATAAATATGACTTACATATTTTAACACGCATGTACGTAAATACTCGCGACATGTTTAATAGCATATTACTGTTCTGTAATACAACAAACCTATCCATATGTACATTTACAATTAGTGCCGAAATGGGTCGCGATTCCACTCGACAACAAATTGATTTTTGGGAGCAGCGAGCGCGCCCGTGAAATTAAATTCTCAATGACTCCAATCAGCGTCATTCCGTTTGGTCACGGCGCGGTCAGCTCGGTGCGGTCAGCAGGCGCGGGCAGCTCGGCGCTCGGGGTCAAGACCATGGTCCAACGGCGTGCGGGAAATCGACGTGCGGCAATTGACATAGTATTGTCACCATCAAACCTTTTATCGTTCCACTGTTATACACAGATCTCCTCTCAGAATGAGGCTGGTTATAATCTGCCGCGCTGGTAGATTGCATACTCCTTGGAGAATGCACTACATGATGATCAGCATACATTGTGGGCAATTGTAAGCTATGGAGTTTTTGCACGTTTCCTTTCACGGTTACAACGAATGTTAAACTAAAAACACTAATCATTACAGAGAGGTACATGCGCGTTAGAATTTGAACCCAGGACCCTTGGTGGAACAGTTTGAAGTTTACACTACTAGGCACCGCAAAATTGATGGATCAAAGAATATACCTAATTAAATTTATTACAGTACAATATTATAGTATAATGAGATGTAAATTATAAAAATGTATGCACACTTGTACGCGCAAGGAAAACTCCATGAATGGTCGTTTGAACGTGACGTCACAGAAGCTGTTTAATTTTCTCATAAAGTCTATTATCGAGGTGGCCGCGGAGCCTTCGTACAAAACTATCTCAGACCGATGGCGTTTTACATTTACACCTGATTACTATAACCAAGAATCTTTGTCATACTGATACTGTACGTGCCACAATGTCTTAAGTCAGTTAAAAAATAGCCTTGCCATATTCATTATGAGACAACATGTGTCCAACAGGGGAACGACAAGTGTTGATGATGATGTCATCATCATATAATAATAATAATAAATATAAATAACTGACTTTTATTTTTATACGGTTACACCATGTCTCTTACGGCGTTGACAGAAACTAACACAGTTGACGTGCTTACCCCAACTGAGTGGATTACTGAAACCGATATGTCCATTATTTTGGAAGCTCAAAATATACAACAACGACCCAGTAAACGGGGAAAAATTAATGTGTACATGTTTATAAAATAAGATTTGCTTAGCACACAACGGTAGCGTGCTGATAATGTGTACTTGGGAACCGCGGTAGAGTTAAGCGTGAGACCGCGTGCCGGGACACGCTCATCCACGTGGCGCTGATAACACGCAGACACGCTACATGTCTCTTTGTGTACACTACCCACATCTTACGTCGTCAATATGAGCCTGCGCTCAACTGTTAAGGATATTAAGATATTCATTGTAGAATGTACGTAAGCGAATGAGTAATATAAACATTTAAGTTAACTTTTAAGTAATTCAAATGCAATACATGTAGGGTATTACATATATTTTATAGATTCTTTTTGGAAATACGCTAGTAACTTTTTATTTTAAACATGTTTAAGGCCTTACAAAAGCGTTTAGTGATTTTCGATTTAGTTGCTCTCACCATAGCTTTGCCGCAGGGTAAATGAATAAATTGTTACTAAAAATAATAACTATTACGGGTCCATTACGGTGTCGGCAGAGAGCACCCAGTGCCAATAATCTCTATGCTTACAGACCTGACGTGCTACACCCTTATCATGAAATGAATATATAGCCCCGAAGAGATAGGAAGAGCGGTGTAATACACCGCCACGTTTCACCAGTTACGTTTAAATCCCATGGAATAGGCGGTGAACCTATTGCCATACGCCGAGCACGGTTCCAGACTCCGAGTCACTGCCAGAAATTCTGAATTAGAAAAATCGAATAGTATCCGACCCGACCCCAGGACCTCCCGATCGGCAGTCGCGTTTGCAACCGCTCGACCAACGAGGCAGTCAAATATATCCATATTAAAAAAATATGTAAAATGTTTAGGTACTTAGGTAGTAAATTTAGCCTGTTTAGTAAATGCACTCTGTACATTCAAACTAATTCTACAAATAATAGTCCTAAATATATATAATAGTCCTAAATATATACATAAATATAAATAAAAAGAACTGACATTCCGTAATGTAATAGAAAGATGAGCGAAAGACGCGGTGGATATTAAAACGCCACAATAAACCACAAGTCCCCACACATTCAGCATAACTAATCTCGTGATGTCTATAAAATTTACGCACGCGAATTTCGATTGTATTAATAAATGGTTACATACCAAAATAGTCTGAAAATTTTGCAGTTAGAAACTAAGTACCTACATATTAAATTATTACATTTACACAGCATTACCATAATTGCAGTGACTAACATATATGTAGATGCAAGGTTGTGATGGTCGGCACTTATGTGTGCTCCTTGTACAACCGTTGATTAGATACGCGTTCTTATAAGATTTTAATGATGTCGAAACAGAACTGAGATTTGCTGTTCGACCGAATATAGTCTAAAGGTGATTGAGAAAGAAATAAATCTTAAATAACGAGAGGAAATAATTTTTGGTAAGGATAATAATCAAATTTTTTTTCGAAAAACAAAAGATACCTATAATAGAGATTCGACCGCAGTTAAACCCAGGACCTCTGTCTGTACATAGATCACATGATTGCAGGACTACCAAAAACCTCATATACAATTATAGAAACATATTTCGAAACTTAAAATGTGACAAACAAAATATATTGCCTGAATAAAATTGCCCATTTTTTATTTGTAATTTAATTTTTATCGGCTGTAAACACCTCGGATGCCCTGATTTGTAATAAAATTTGCATTTAGATCGCTTTGCCGGCGGTAAACAGTGGAAAACGTAGTTCTCGCCCCATGTAATTCGATTTATGCTGTCTGATTATCGGAAGATCCAAAAATTTAGATTTTCTTGTTTACAGTCGGACCGTTTAGCGGAGAGGCTGTGAGAAGTCGTGTCGTGCCGCCCATAACGGGCAGGTTCAGCAATTTTACGTAAGAACATCCTTTGGGAAAGTTTTTTTCCAATAGAGTGGAAGAATTAATATCACTGTTTAACATTCCATTGTACAATTGGTATTTGAGGTTAGAACGAGAATTGAAACGCTCTGGTTTGGTTTTCGGTATTGAAAACAGCTCTCCATAATGTTTTGTATGGGATATGAGATTTACCATCTTACGTGAAAAAATTTGAACTCGATCAATCTGTGAGGCGATCCATATCTAATAAATAATCTAAATATTTTTATATAAAAGACAGACAAGGAGAACGAGTATCTAAAATTTATTTTATTCTTCGTCTGAGTGTAATAAAATAATATCTAAATAAGTAAATATTTGTAATTTACCGTTTATCAAACGTCTCGTTACCGTGACACTGCCACTCCCTAACTTGGGATCAGATGGCCGCGGGAAGAGATGGCCCAAGACAAAAATGTTACTGAGCGACTGCATGCTGAACATAACATTTTAAAAACGGAAACATTCACGGCAGTAGGTACGTCACGGACCAAATCGCAATAATCGATCGCTTTAAGCGATATATTTTGTTGTTTCACATGTTGCATGCCATGAAACGCACATACAATGTCAATGTAAGCCCAGCACAATTATATAAACCGATTATTTAATACACAAATAATTTTATTTTGTAATATTGGAGCGTTCTGTTTAAGTTAGGTACCGATTTAAAAAAGTCTGTTCATATAAGAAAACTTGAAATTGGAATTTCAGCCTTCAAATCTGGAAATGGTCTTAGCTTGCGACTTAGTATTTAGCAGATATGTTATGTTATGTACTAAAACCGTAAGTTAAAGTTTTTTATTTTGGAAATTGATGAAACATGCCATCAAAATCGATGGAGCATAGGCTGTCTGTAGTGACTTTTTTATTGTTTTTGCTTGCTTCACGCTTTCTCCAAAATTTACCACTCATCCTAATTTATTGCGATTTTCCCTTTTGTGAATTTTCTTTCTACTTTTAAATTTATTCTTCATCGCAATCTTAAAAATTATTCTCGTCAATGATCGTCTATGTGTTATGTTAGCCGAGCCCAATAGCATTATTCTCTAGATCACTTTCGTCGACCTTGGATTCGAACCCGGAATGTACTTAAACCTGGTCCGGCACAATCGTAAAAGTTCCATTCGATTATGCAACTCCACTCGTAAAATTTTTAAAACCAATCTAATGTAATGCTTTTTACCACTCTATATTTATTTCGTTTTACACTTTCGATCGTAACATCTGATACAATTTAACCAACGCGCGCTGTTATCGTATGCCTGCTCTTAGAGGCTAGCGTATTTTATCTATCTACTCCAAAATGGTTCACATTATGATGATGTACAAATGAAAACTCCGAGGCGGTCGGATCGATCGCAAAGTATAAATACATCGTCTATGTCTGGAGTCCTATTGCGAAGAAGGCTCGTCACAAATACGAAAACGAATAATATCCGAATACGAAGCTTATTGCTAATTTTCTATTGTTGACATGCTCGGCGAAAACGGCCGGAATAGAGGGACGAATTGAGAGAAATCAACTGAACAGGTTTAATAAAATCGGTCGAAAATAGCTAGAAGTATGTCGATGAGCTTATTTTTTTTTATAAAACGAGTTACATATTTTATAAAAAAATATGGAACTGCTTTTAACCCGAAAAGCTTTTATATTGCCATTCAGTTCAATTTTGTCTTATTCGCTCTAGAAGTTTGCGATGCGCGCGATAGAAGTACCTACATTTGACGCTAAAACTATTTTTAATATAATACATGTATTGAATAACTAATTTTACCTGCAAACAGCAATTACATAACATTGTTTCATATTGAATTGTGCGTTTGTTTGAATATGTGATATGTTCAAGTTCTAGATATGTGATCCATTTGCCAATATAACATATAACGCTGAGTTCCATGTGCCTGAATACAAGCTCAGGTCACTACGTTTTTATAATAACGGAAGGTTGTAGGAAATATATTTAAAACGTTAGACCATTCAAATTCATGAATTTTAATATTCGAGACGTAAACAAAAGTGACATCGGCATTGTTTATTTGCTTATTGTAAACAATCCCTAAGCGCGAGTGTCCCTGGTTCGTCGCCCTCGGAGACGATGAACTTAGACCGGACCGGTGACAAAAAATGTTGACCAACGTTGCATAACTGCGTCGCGTGTGAAGGGCCGCGCGCAACTCGGACACATACTTGTACACCACGCAGAAATCAACTCGGCACTAGCGAGGACTCCACCTACCAATGCCTAGTAATCCCGCATTCAACGCGTCAGTTACTCTCTGTAGAGCCTAGTTAACTTCTGCGTGTTATATTAGTATCGATATACATATAAGTCGGATTGATAAATAAATGTAAAAATATACTTAACCAATCCCCACAATATGTTGCATATTTAACTGTAAAGTGTAGATATGTATGTACTCAGTTTAGTATACGTTGTGTTTTCTGGTGCTATATTATTTTGAAATTATCTATTTCGTTTCGAAAACGTATTTTGAAGTTCACAAATAGCATCGATGTGTTTGGATACATTTTACTATCTCAGCTTTTACTGTTCTGCATTTCAGTTATCGCGCTACTCGATATATTTTGGCACATCTACGTAGTGTTAGTTCGAGATTTAGTTTCATCACTTCACTTAAGATGAAGAAGATATTTATAGCATTAAGGAATGGATTAAAATTATCCTTATATCTAGTCGACCCATGGTAGATGTTATTAAAATATGTTCATATATAGTATAAAATAGTTTTATTTCAACGTTTACTACGTTCACGACAAATGAAAATGTTATACGAATTAGGAACTTTTATTTCAACATATGTAAATACAACACACAATGATACGTTAAAATCATATTAATTTTTACCAATGATTTCGTGGTCTTTTTATATCCCATAAGTAAGTACATGGCCCGAGAAAAAAAAGTAGGACCCAAAAAACTCTCGGCGTTTAATATAACGATGTGCTAATAATGATGAGTAATTGTGAGGCGGTTAAAGTCATTGACAGTGTAACTTTGGCACGAGAGCAAGCAAATAAGCACAGCTGGTCGTGTGTCAATGGCGGGTCACACCCCCACACTCGCAGCACTCATGCCGTGAGCTTAAATACTAAACCCATAAGTATAGACAAGTCACGCAAATGTCAATCGTTCTCAAGGTACTTTTCAACCTTTTGGTTAAAGCATATCACTTCTATGTGAATAATAAGTAATTCTAATATATCATCGCGCCAGGTCCTTTAAAAAGGAGGCAGAAAGCAACGAGTGCTAAATATCTAAACCCTTATAGAACCGGCGTGCTTTTTCTACATTCGTCGCTCGATTCACACGTTGTTCTGAAGTTTTCCGATTGCTCCATCTAACCTATTTGATCTTGATTGCCAGTATCTAACCTATTTGATCAAGATGGTACGGTCGTCGGGAAATTTAATCTGTTGAATGTAAAGCGAGGTGTATGTCCACATATAAGGTAAAAATAAGTTTTGTTTTTTTCATTTGGCATTAAATTTGCAAAGATGTTCTCTAAACACGTAAGCTGTACAACCACTCCAGGTGCTTGTGTACACGCTTACATAAACTATTTGTATAGCGTTCCAACATATTTATTATTATTCAGTCGTGAACATTTCCTAACGATCTGTGGATTTATGTACATGTATGTACATACATGCAGGTATATAAGTTGCAAGTCAACATCTCAACGTACACCGCAAGAACACATCCTCGTAATCACCTTGAGCGGCTGACGACCCCGAACTTGAAGATTATCATATCAAATCTCACCAATTTACATACCGACCGTTACTCGACTGGTTTCGCTAATAGTTTTAAGCGTTTCCAATAACAAGTCTTAGATATTGTACCTGTTAAACGCCACTTTGTTCCTTAGTAATTTCTAAGCGTTTTAATCTGTTTTTCGTTCCTTTATTAAATAGCTTTAGATATTAGTATTGAATAGATGTCACAGACAGCGTGTATTGAAATGTACATATGTTTTAAGCATTAGGAAGACTATTTTCATTACTTACAACTTAAAAGTTAAAAATACTGAATAAAAAACAAACAGGATGTGGTCGATCATATAGTTCTAGCTGTTTATATGTACAGATTTTAACGAGATCCATTCGGCAGTTTCATTTTTTTTAATGTTGTAGAACGGAAAACAAATACGTACTTGTAAACCGTATTTCTTGCAGACAAATATGGGATAAATATTAATAAATGTACATAATTATGTCTACCATTTTTAATACACAGATGATAAATGGTTTACAATGTACGAGTAGGTACTACTCGTATACAAGACGATGACGATATCAAATATTTTTTATTCCAAATTCCGACAATCCATTATCAAATAGTCATCTCAATTAATGGACCTTTATATACTTATATACCTTTAATACCCTTAGGTAACCTTTAATGGTGAAGTTATAAATGTATCTGTCTGTATATTTTCGTAGAAGTTTATATTAGCCCTGTACTACGACACCAATGAATATTTGTGGAGAACGGTCACGCAACTAATGAGTGACCGTGCCAGACGTAAAGCAAATAACTTATTACGTACAATACTCCATAATGGCCCACCACGTGCAAACTTCGAGTTAAACGCCATAAAACCCGTAAAGCGAGACGCCTCACAGTAAATGTGGATATGCAATGAAACCATGATTGTTCATTATGAAAGGAATTGAAATTATTGGTCAAAATTACTGCTTTTATGAACCTTTTCTAAAAATTTTAGCGTTAGACACTAAGATGTGTTTAATGATTGGGAGTTATTTGGTTATACATATCTGTTGTCATTATTAATTTGGTGGCACGTTGAGGTTTCAAAAGTCATTAAAATCGGCGTTCTTATTTAACGAGTCTGCAAGTACAGTGATATTGGACACTCGATTAACTGCCGACCCAGTGAAGTAACTGGCGTGACGATTTAACAATGATAAATAATAATTAAATCAATATAATTAAGCGTGAGAAATCATAAGGAATACTTGCGGCGATATGTATAAATGTAACGTTGTTCTAGAGACTGATCCACTGCCTACATGATATCGTACATGTGAATGTTTGTTAATATCCAGATCCCGTACGATTCATATCCTGTAACGAAACGTTGGTCAAATTAATGTAGCGCACTTTCTAGTGTTGGGCAAATGTTGTAACATTCACTTTAATTCGATGCCAAAGCGCTTTGAGTGGATGCGAATGACGTTATATAGCGAGTATTTGCAATCGTTTGAATATATTTATAAAAATAAATGAATATTATTATTGATACCATACAAACATAAGTTACTATAAATGGTATACGAGTTTGTTTCGGACTGCGTCGTTGATTGAGTGGTTCCAAGCGTGACTGCCGATCCGGAGTTGCTGGGTTCAAATCCCCGGTCGGAAATTGGAAAATTTTCTATTATAGAATTTCTAGTAGTGACTCGGAGTCTGGAACTGTGCCCGGTGTATGGCAATAGGCTCACCATCTATTCCTTGGGACTTAAATGTAACTGGTGAAACGTGGGAGTGTACTACACTCATCTGCCTACCCCTTCGGGGATTGCAGGCGCGATGCTACGTACAAGTGCCTCGTGAGGAAATCAGAAACTGAAACTGGCAAGCGTGTTTGAAGAAAGTGATGAATGTAACGGAAGCAAGTCGGTAAGGATATTTAGCACTCGGTGCTCTCCGCTTACTCCGAAAGAGACCTGGCATGACGTCACAAATGATACATAAATCGTTCTACTTAATTTACAGCGTGATTGACTTTTTCATCGTTATCTCTGAAATTTGCTTTTAATAGTCAGAAGATCGCGCTTGACTACGACCTTATCTGATGATATATGATATGAAGTCTTCTATGTAGAACGCGTGCTTGCCTATATTTACTCTTGACTAAACCTGTTAAAACCTCTCAATATCTATATAAGTATATTTACTTCATCATCATCATTATCAGCCTACTCCCGTCCACTGCTGGTCATAGGCCTGTTCAATGGCACGCCACGCCTGCGATCACCAACAAGCCTGCCCAGCGTGGTGATTACGGGCAAAAAAACTTCACGGTGCTAACCACAGCACTTTATACTTAGTACGATTAAATTAAATATTCCATTAGCGCAAATATCGATTTAAAATATTTAATATAAATTGAAATAGTAGCTACTTGCAATGTATAAAAACAATAATGGTCTTATTTCCAACGGTTACATCTACGCCAAGTAACTTATATCATCCGCTGCATAATTACTGCTGTATTTACACAGTCCGTGGTCCTTATGGAAACAATGTACAATAACCGGGTTAATTCTGTGCCGAAACGTCGAAAAATATTATACATATTTTAACAGACAAATACAATACAAAAACTGGGTCGTGGAATTGTCGGAAAATATTCAAAATATTAAAAACTTATGTTTGAACAAATGTTCTTGTGGGTTTCTATCATTGTATAAAATCTAAATTTAGTTTTTGATATATTATATGCATGACTGTTAATCTACAGTTAATGACCATATAGAAAAGCAAACCTCAATGAAATAAAACATTATCCAAAACAACGTACAATAATGGCAAATGCACCGTGTCTCCGTGGCAAATGACGCTTTGCGCTTGACTGAGCGTGAAAACAAAGTACCTATGTTTAAGAAAACATAATTAACGTTATGTTGGTGCAATTTTCTACACAAACACACAGGTACTATCCGCTTGTACTTTATTGGACAGAGCTGTTTATTTACAATGTCTCTCTTTCTCTCGTGGGCATTATTACTCCCATCTGATTGTGCAGTCTGTTTTCCGTATCCTTTTTCTGGATATTGGTCAACAAATTAAATTATTAATTGTGATGATCATTTGAAACAATAGTTATAAAAAGAGTACAAGCACGGACTGTGCATACGCCGCTCTACGTTTATTCCATATAATACCGATACAGATGTAAGCAGCGTATGAACAAGTGTGAAAGTAATATTTAATGTTGGTATTTATCGCCGCTCACGTATGTATGTATACATACACCAATTACGATCATATTCCAAGACTGCCAGTTTCACTCGTATTCATACAATATGACGTGAGACCAGGAGATCTGTATAGATACAACTCAGTGCCGAATTTAACTGAATGTAGGATTGTAACTGTGTCTGTGAGCGAGCGCGCGTGTGTGTGTACCCGTGTGATGCGCGTGTATGTGTGCGTGTTTGTTATAATTTCGTAAACGTTACAGAGGGACGTCTATATTAATCAGTGATAACCAGTAATTAACACTGATGATCATTAGTAATCATTAAAGGAGGGCGATGAGCATCGGACCACTGATTACTCCTATCGGTAAGTAATGACTGAATTCAAAGCTGGAGACTGGTTCCAACTCCTTCTCTGAACATATAAGTACGTGTGTTAATAAAATAAGTGTTAGTAAAAATATTAATACGTATGTATATGACACACTTACTTGGAATTGTTTCTCATACTGAAGTTAGTCGACATGTATTCGGCTTCCCCACTGTGAACAAAGAGAAATTATAGTTTAATAATTAACACAAACTAGAACATTGAACAATGGACCTGTGAACTGGAAATGTGAACGGAACTGTAAACAAGTCCTATTTCATCGATTAATAGTAGCGCAGTATCTATTTCTGGTTTAATATAGCAATGCTTGATGAAACAAGCGCCGACACTGTCGTTATTGATCTTGGTCGAAAATTGAACCTGTAGCTCGCTTGACCTCAGGCGGCAAGCGTAGTGCCGGTTATAAAATTTAATAATTACTATAATGATTATTACTTCGTAAAGAGGTATAATACTTTAATCACTTATTGCTGATCTACATATAAGTCATTAAAATAAGTGTAAAGAGTTAGACTTAAATTAATCAAATAACATTACAAAAATATATTAATTAACTAAAATAAAAGATGAATAGAAAAATAATTTTATAATTCATGGCCATAAATTTTATTATATCTAAATTAATTTTATCACCTTCATCAAATATTGACAATCGATAAATATTCAATATCAATTACGATAAATCCGAAATTTATAACTACACGACAAAATATTCATTGATTAAAAAAAGGTACGATATTCTGAAGGAATTAGAATTTTTCGTTGAATTAAAACGATTATAACGATTGTTCAAAATATTAAACGTTAAAATCTTTTGAAGCATCACACTAAAACCGGTTCGCGGGTTCAAGGATTACTTACAAGTTAAGCTGTCAATTTTTTATCCAGTTCCGTTAGCGGCGGCCAGAATTATGCAGTACCTATATACGAGTTCAATTGTGAACATCATCTATAACGCTACCTATCTACTTCTTCGATATGTAAGCCAAAACAAAACCTGTTTAAAGGGTAAAGGAAATAACCTGGCAAATCCTCACAGTCTCGGAACACAGGTCAATCCAATAGTGATAAGGTAAACAACTTATGGATAGTAATACTTAAATGTATTTTTTGTTGTACGCTAGACATGTAATCATGTACTGTTAAGAGTTACAAAATAGATGTACAAAGCGATTGTTGATTGGTCCAGGTGCCGAACGAGACCAAAGCTCAGATATCTGGACCAAATAGGTAAGATACTGGTATATGGGACAGTCAAGTCTCCCCGGTTTCAGCGTGGCTTACATTCTTGCGAGTTACAATCGTGAATTACAGTCTCGCGACGTGTATTATATGAGTTGATATCTGTGTGCATTCGGTCAATTTTATACAACCTTATACTGTTTGGGATCGATTCATTCCTTAATTACAATAAAAAGAAAATTAAAAATACTCTGTTCTTCGCATGTCTACAACGCTATTGTGATGTATAATATTAAGGGAAGGGAGGGACTTGAAGGGAGCGCTGGTCGGCAGTGGATTGAGACAGGGTCATGATGATGATGATGATGATGTTGTTGTTGATGTTGATGATGATGATGATGATGATGATAATGATAATGATGATAGTGGTAACGATGACCCTGTTAATCAAGTTTGTTAATAATCACGCGTGCACGAGGGACATGCGTGATGGTATATGACCGTTCGCTCCGATGAAGTTAACGCAAAATTTTAAAACAACGTAACATGACTAACCAGGGAATTACTAAAATAGCTGTAATGAGATGTTTCCTATGCTATCACGCGACCATTGCACTAACTCGATATAAGAGGTGACTCTACGTCTTACACTGTACGCATCTTATAACCGTCATCATCTTTAACTCTTTAACAGTTCCGCTGCTTGACACGGATCGCTTTTAAAAATCATAAGGGTTAAGGCCATAGTACGCCACGCTGGCCAAGTACCGACTCGCAGAATTCACGAACGCGCATGTCGTACCATTTATCGATACTTCTAATTATAGGGCATAAAAAATTAATCCATGAAAATCTGCTTTTTTTATCTTCGTAATCCTTTAAAGACTCAAGTGATCAGTTACGTTAAAAGAAAATTTTACGGCACTAATAGGCATAGAAAAAATTTCTTATAGACGTACCGACACAATTGGATGTAGAAAACTAATAGAGAGCGAGCGATGTCGAACACTAACAGAACGAGTGCTGAGCGAACAGAGGTATTGGAAACTGATCCAGCTGTTCGCAATTCGTAGCAATTACACGCAGAAAGTGCTCTAGCACTAGCACTTGCTATCTATAGCGAGCAACGATTCTCGTATGACCGGTCGTCCTGGCTCTCTAAACTCTTCTTACTCCACGGTGTTCGTAATAAAGGACAACTATATATATAGCTGTTTGACCTATTATGCAAAGCCTCTGATAACTAAGCGGCCGATGAAGTAAATCTATATATACATATTAATATTTATATTAATATAGATTATTCCGTCTTGTTCATTGCTTATATACTTTAACGATTTCCAATAATATAAGTATTATTTTCAAATGTAGTCTGTTTGTCTGCCACATACACGTCTATTATCATTATGTAGATTCCATAAACTAGAAATATGACAGATCACTAGAGCATATGTACTTTTATAGATATATTATTAGAATCATACGCGGAACAAACACGTGTAGGTACTAATCAAACAAATTTATCCCGGGTCGGAATCGAACCTTCGTCGACCTTCGTCGGCTTGGCAATAGGTTCAATAACCATAGACCAAGGGGGTAAACATTTATATTGTATTAAAAACAAACGACTATCCAATATAACTTAAACGTAATAGTTTAACATATTAAGTCAGAAGCCACAAACTTGATAATAAAATGGTCGTAAGCAATTAATAGAACTCGTTTCGACCTTCGAGAAATGTTCCCAAATATATGGAAAATTGCATATTACAAAAATAAAACTCGAAGTATGATTAGACATGTAGGTACTGGCTTAAATGAAAGACGTCTCCAAACTCCTTCATGTGCTTCCGTTTATCATAACGCTGGCCGACACTGCGTGGGCTAAGTCGGCGCATATTTAGACATACGTATGTTATACTGTTGGAATAGCAGTATAACAGTATAAGTATACAGTATTGAAGCAGTGGTAGCCTAGTGGTTAAGAATTCAGCCTCTCATTCCAGGGGTCCTGGGTTCGAATGCATGGCGCGCACCTCTTTATAAAAGTGCGTTTTAGGTTTAAATATCACTTGCTAACGGTGAAGGAAAACATCGTGAG
>DWME01000426.1:0-33918 GCA_018244795.1 Parelbella ahira ahira | reverse complement strand
ATTAACTCGAAGTCTGGAATTGTGCCCGGTATATGGCAATAGGCTCACCACCTATTCCATGTGACTTAATCGTAACCGGTGAAACGTGGGAGTGTACTACACTCCTCTGCCTACCCCTTCGGGGATTACAGACGTGATATTACGCTAATATTTATGTTATAAATATACTTTAGGAAATTTGCACATGTCTGACCATGCTATTTCTTATGGTTAGTTATGGTTTACTACGCTTTTTGGTATTATAATTGTTATTTACTACCAGAAATGTGCAAAATACTCACCTTCGGTATCCTAATTCTTCTTCCTCTATTCAAGTGCAACATGTAGCCAAAGATCATTCCGACGCAGAAAGGCGAAGCGCGGGTCAACGTGTTTAAATAGTAGTACGTCGCGTAGTCATTGAACTCAAAAACACGGCTGAAAATAAATGGAGGATTGCTATATGTTTTGTTATATTTTATATTTATGTATTCCGTCCAGGATCAATTGCGAAATATCTAGTGTTACTTATGGCAGTACCAACAAACCATCATTGTTGGTATCAAAAAGTATACTTAAAGTATTACAACGATTATAGTTAATTAATTGAGTATTTATTTGACTGTCTCGTTGGTCGAACGGTTGCAAGTATGACTTCCGATCGCAAGGTCCTAGGATCAAATTCCGGGTCGCGTAGTATTTGATTTTTCTAACTTAGATCTTCTAGTAGAAATTGTTACTAGCAACTCAAAGTCTGAATCTGTGCTCGGTGTATGGCAATAGACTCACAACTTATTTCATTGTGTATTCTTCATTCTATATTCCTCCGCTCGTAGATTACAGGAGTAATGTTACGTTTTCTTCATAGTACCTGATTAAGTACGTACCTTGGATTATTCAACGACGCTGTGAAATTGTAATAGAAACTGTAGGTAGTTGTAGCCACTAATGAGAGTATAGTAACGCCCACGAGGGAACACCATGCGATAAGCGTTGGGCGGAAAAGCCAGAAAAGAATAATAGGGCAGACTATATACATCTGCACGTCCACCGATAAGTACCAAGATTGATACAAGCACTGTAACAGAAAAGTCAAACGTTACAAACTAGATAAGATTGTCTAAAGTAAGATTCAAACACAGCATTGCTGACTAAACAGTTTTATCGGAATGACACATCGAATATATAATAAATTACCAATATTAATACGTGACACACAATACCATAGCGGCTTCAAAAAGAGCGCCATGACCTCTTAATTTCTAAAGCATACTATACAATAAATGACTATTTAACTGATAAAATTACATGACCACTAATAATATAATTGTGACCTGACATGTTTACTTTAGTTTAATTGATTTAAGTATTATATTTTATGACAAATACCTATTAGTAATGATATAATTATAGTTTTGACAATATCTTAAATTTGTACGCCGAAACGGCAAAATGTGGAGAGATGTAACAGTTCTGTAAGGTCTCTATCTGTAAACATATTTTTTTCAAATAAACGTATCTCATTTTATTTTATTTCAAAGTAAGTAAAAACAGCAGTAAAGTGACTCAATGCGTAGAGTGAAGATATCGTTAATTTGAAATAACACAAATCAGATAAACGGATTAAAGTACGAGTACATAAGCGATGAAGGAATAAACCGGTATCGAGCGGTGTTTATCAAAATGTGTAGGTATAAAAGGGATAAACGTGTACTATATAAACTGATGGTAATATCTAAAATATATGGATAAAATAAGAATTACTGAGACTTGATTAATAATTAATTAGATCGAATTACGCGAAAGAAAACATATGTAGTTGCTATGTGACCATGTACCAAATTTATGACAGGATAATGACTTGAATTTTTTGGGAATATATTGTTATGGTTATGGTTTTCTAAATCTACCTTGTGAAAAAACAATAAGATATACGCAATTACTTCAATCTAAACAATTTATAACGTTACCTCTTAATATTAATTAAATTTAAATCTAATGTTATTATTAGCAAAATTATCAAAATAATATCGAAAGAAATATATTACAACTACATATTGATTGAAATAAGTTATATCCATAAGAATACTTGCTATTTCATAATATCTATTGAGCTACTTACTAGTTCCAAGGTGTTAACATAGTTCTGAACGTGAAGAAGAGCGGACCACCAGTATTGCCTGCAGGACATGGTCGCTTGCGCCACGTTCTGCCAGAACGGCCCATCAGCTAAGTGCAAGAACAATGAGGCCTGGAGAAGAACTACCGCCGCCAAGAGAGGAAACATCCGGAGAAGACGATTTAGGTAGAAAAGATGAAGGGACCGAACGAAACGCGCTAAAAACAGATAACGGCATTGAGGAATTATAAGTTTATAAATAATTTAGATACTAACATACTAACATGTAGGTGTGATGATTATACAATGAACCATGATATGGGGATTTGAGTAAGTGTCGATGGGAAAACCTGGTGGAAGAGTTTTAAGAATGATTTTATGACCAAATATAAACACTTCCATGCTTTTCATTGTTTCCTTATAATGTTTGCACATTTTTTAATAAAACCCATGCTTTTCATCACAATGAAATGATCAAAAAAGTTTAAAAATGAAAACGTGAGTAATTAATCCATACAATTCGGAAAATTAATATCAGATTCATTGCTTATCGCGAGCATGTCATATCGTTCTAAGAAACTAATGATATATCTACATTATATGCTATCCAATATTCCTATTATTTTGCCAAACAGTAATGTATTTTTAAATGTTGTAATTTGGTAGGATATTATCAGAAAAATTCCCAATGCAGCAAATACAAATTGACTTCAACAAGAACTAAAATTACTTTAATCGGGCAATATAGCATACAATAACACGAAAAAATATTAACTGACTGTCTCGTTGGTCGAGTGGTTGCAGGCGCGACTGTCAACCGGGACGTCCTGGTCTTACATATAACTTTTAATTGCATTAAAATAAAATAAAAATCCTCAAAATTATGAACGCAAAACCGAATCACAGTTTAAATCACGATTTAATTGAATTGAATTGAAATCCGGGTATCCTGATGAAACAGGCACGCGAAATAAATCCAAACAAATAGTGTCATTACGCAAATGACTTTCCCCATTAAATAGGAGATTCAATAATGTGGCAGCCAAAGAGCTATTAATTAATTGTAATTTTCGTAAATGATCCCAGACCGTACATATTTAAAATAACGTGTTCATCACTTCGATTTAATTCCTCAATGATTGCAACATTGAATACCGTTAAACATTACTGTTGAATATGAATCAAGTGTATTGGTTTGAATATATTGTATGTAGTACAAAATGCATATTAACGTATTTTCAGTTTTAAAAAATTGTTTTCTTATGTTTGCGATATTAAGAGCAGGAAACCCTTGTTCCTTATAAAGGACCACGCGATCTACATACATAATATGTGCATATATAATCCCAAAAGATGACGAAATTAAAGACTATAGACTACTACTAGGTAGCTCATGTTCAAATAATAACCCTGTGAAACGTATGAGTCTAGAATAGCAACGAATGAATCTATTATAAACATAATAGGACAGTCCAAGCTTATTACTGTTCAGATAGCGAGCAGTGACACTGACCTCTACTTATTTTGCCCACTGTGGAGTACACGCACAATATTCCGCTCAACAGAAAGAAGGTGTCCACGGTGAGAGGCGAAGAGTTTACCCATGCGGAGGAAAATGCACCTATCCACTGTAAGAATAAACAATTCCAAGTGACAAAAGAATATAATAATATAGAGTGATACTAAAAAAAAAACATTTTTTTTTTTAGTTTTGAACGTTTC
Organism: Parelbella ahira ahira; assembly: GCA_018244795.1. Lineage (NCBI taxonomy): Eukaryota > Metazoa > Arthropoda > Insecta > Lepidoptera > Hesperiidae > Parelbella > Parelbella ahira. The sequence continues at coordinate 30,098 of DWME01000426.1, read as the reverse complement.
GGCAGTGATCATACTTGTATGTACATTTTTCAGGGCCATCCTATGAAAAAATACGTTAGCATATTTCGAACTTTTTCAGGCTGGCCCGATTAGATTCAGCATCCTGCGATTGGCGGGAACTCATGAAGGAGGGCTACCGGATATACCGAAAATACTTACTTGAAGCCCGTACATATTGAATGATATCAACACTAAGAAAAAATGCAAAATAATACGTACATAAAACTAAGATACATACCGCTATAGTGTCTTGCAAGTTATGGATGAAACCCAATAAAGTCATAGAGAAGATGTGTCCAGCAATGACCCACATCATGGAAATAGCTCTGATGCCGTCTACGCACTCCAGTGCTCCAGGCACTGACCTGAACGTGAGGAAGCGCCGAGTGTTTGTGTATACTGAGAAAGAGCTGTACAGGGTATTGATGCTTGATGAGTCTAGAAAGTTGATAAAATGCAACAATATATTTATTGATAAATAGATATTAGACCTCATTAAAGTAGACAAGTTACATCTCCAGATACATACCATTCTTTAGAATAAACGTCATATATAGGTCGTACGAAGTACTAGCCAAGAGTATCAGGCCTAGTAATGAGAAGACCGCTCTGTAAAACAAGGATGAATGACGATTAAATATAAGTAGTAAATGTATCGATAAAGATTAGTAACAATTAACTACCCTCGCAAGTTTTAATTGTTATGTGCCCAATGGGAAGATAAATATTGATTATTTACAACAAATGACATACCTACGAGAAATAAGTGCAATAGTGTTCAAAAAGTCCTCAAATAATTGGAATGTACATTATTCATGGTTATACATAATCGAACACGACGGACTTACTATAATTTGAACCAAAAATATTAAATAGCAAATAACGTCTGATTATTGCACAAAGCTAATTACTTGGAAAACAAAGGTAAAACAGATCAGTGTGTGCTGTATCTTATGAAGAATAAATTAAGTATGCTAAAACAGAATAAGTTGGCGAGGTGGTATGTAAAGTTTATCAGCACGACGCATATCGAAAGAGTTTAGGAAAAACTTGCATTAATTTAAATATTTAATACAGATATCTACATAATTATGAGTAGGCCGCAACGCACGTATACATTTCTAGTAAACTAGTTGTGGCGCTATAAAAAGTTATAAATATTTTACTGATGAAAATTTTACTGTAGAATAACTCAAATGTTCTTTCGGAACGTAATTAAAAAGACCCCGAAGCTCACCAACACAGAATTAATTACAACTTGAAGGTCAAATTCAACTTCGCGACGCTACGGATCTACTGAAATGAATAGCAAGGACGCCTTCAGTTAATATGATAACTGAATGTAATCATACTGAAATAAATTTTAGGAGACAAGTGCATTTTTAAACCCTAAAATAAGGCACATATAAGGATTTTTTTTATTAATAGCTCTTTACATAAAAGGTTATTTGACGTCGCATCAATTATTACTCTTACATCTTATTTGGTATTTTTTAAGTTACATTTTTTTTGTATCACCTATAAATATGATTATTGGATAAATATAAAAAAAACACACACACACTTACATGGCCACGTAGTCAGCCGGCGAGAAAGGCTTATCATTCGGTAGTCGACAATAGTATTCAGAAAAAGTAAAATTAAGGAATGCAATTCGATCTTGGAAGAAGTTCACAGCCTGTGTTGGAGTGCAAACTCTAGGTACACACACTCCCAGGGTGAGACCGATAGCCGCGGATAGTACGGGGAATATTCTAAGAGATAGAAAAAAAATATTAAATCATCCTATAAGTCGTTAAAAAATTAGACACATATACTTATTTACTTAAATAAACTCGGGTATATGGTTCTGTATGTTAGAAGTAATCAAGACCTAATATACATATACATATAATATAAAATAATTCCCGTTATTTCATCATACAGTTGGTAATAAATAATATTTCTAAGAAATGTTTGAAACAAATCTGCTACGCTGAGGAATCCGCTGTTTTAAATATTTACGAAATAAATGAACAAATGCAGTTACAATTTTTTAAAGCTCTTTTAATTTATTGAGAATTAAACCAGGTGTTGTTATGATGTCCATACGAAAAGAAAGTTAATAATCACCTCGTTTCTATGGGTTCTCCAGCGCTTGATAACATATGAGCTCCTCGTTTAATGTTCATATATTTTTCTACTATTGCCCTTGATTCATTATCTGGTCGTGGCCAGGGAAATTCTGGTATCTCTGGAAGCTCAGGCAACTCTGGTATCACTATTGGATTTTGGTCTATCGGAATTCGTATCGTGCAATACTTTCCTCTTATATCTAAATCCTCTTTTAATTGGTTTATTCCGAGACATTGATAGTAGTCACCTAGATCAGCCAGGTGAAGCCCCGAAATACCACTTGGTATTTTGCCACTGGCGTCTAAAACTGTAGACGGAAAAATAAGAATAGGATATTACAAAAACCTTGTTAATAATCCATCTACATTAACATAATGAATATTCTTGGTGCTGGTTCGTTTAATTGACTTATTATGTTTCCAATTCTGAATTTTAGTTGGCCAATATCTTTATAAAAATATCTATACAGATGTATATCTTTACGTATACATTTATCAGCTGTCTGGTTACTATGGTGCCGGTTCTGGCTGGGTTTGGAACATTAGCTAAGTGCCAATTATCCCAAGAAACTTGTTTCAAACAAATATAATTCATTTTTCATATGTCATGGTTTTGGAAATGTTTTCTATCCTGTCGAAGTTATCAAGTTACTTACATTGCAAACCTAAAGAGTTATTCCATAAAAATGTCATCTGTTTATCACATTGCTCTTCATCCAGGACACTCTCGTAAAGCTGCTGATCAAACGCTTGTCTATGATCAACGCGAAAACTACTTGCAACTACACCACTAAATTCACTTATCACTAGCGAAAAAACAAATATATAAAAATAAAACATTTTTCTTGTCCGTTTCACGTCCAATCTTCTGTTAAAATCAGTGATACACAAAGGGATTATTATTTTTATGTACATATGTATATATATTATCTTTGTAGGTTTTATCCGTCACTGAGCTTATGTTCAGGCTTCGCTTGCTGTAATTCTGTTTTTATCTATTTATCTAATCACTTTCTAAAATTGATGTGCTCATTTTATTATAACTTTAAGAAATTGGATACAGCCCTCACGCACATCGGCTAACCCATTATTCGACTACCTACTATTTAAGACCATGCGAATAATGATTAGATTAACACGTCGTTACTAAGTCATTAACATTCAAATGAAAAGCATAAACTTAAAATAAAAAAAAATATCAGCTGAGTTTAAATATTTACAGGACGCAATGCATATTTATTTCTATATTGATTGTTATAACAAAGATAACACCAATGTATATCAGTGAGCAATCAGCGAAGTGAATTATTTTATCTATAATTATTGCCAATCGTCCTATACATCGTGCGTAAGCAGTTCTTGGGATATTATTACGTTTAAAAAAGTAAATAAACCTGAATTAAAGTAAACGACAAATACGTTATAGGTTTTGAAAAAGTAAACATTTCTGGCTATTTTTACAACAGAAATGTGGTTAAATCCTAGATTGAGAATAAACGTAGTAATTCCAATTGTGCCAATACTGATGCCTGGCAACTGCGACCTTCAGTTTAAAACGTGCCAGCGACCTGTATTACTTCTCGGGGGTAAAATCAGTGATCAGGTTCATATATAAAAACCCAGGGCAATAATATTATTGTCTTTGCTTCATTAATTTCAAAACAAAATACTTACTGTGTTGTATTAGAGACCTTTATTACTGTCTGCCTCGTTCTTCCAAAGGCTGTGTGATGTGTAATGACAATGACAGGTGTTGAGAATTAATGATTAATTAACATCTGTCGGAATGTGGTGAAATGCATAGTCATACATTTTTATCGAAATTGTATATGAAGTGCAAATTACTCACATTTCCGGAAGTATGACTTGCAAGTTAAATTAAGTGACACCTTCTCAAATCGTTTATGTAATACGTTACCTTATATATCATTTAATGTGTACAATTAAATCGTTTAAGTCGTCAAAATTATGTAACATATAACTAACAACACACGTAATTCGATAGTGATATCAACAGACAATAAATATGTATTTCATATTGTAAAATTGTCCCGGCTTCATGAGTAAGTCAAAGCTGAGTCACTCTCATGTTATCCTTGCACGTGCATGTCATATACTTGCACACACACTAACGCACATTTACCTATTTTTTGCATTTATAGTGTTTATTTTCATTTTAATGAAACCTTGATTTATGTAACGGTTTGTACCTACATTTTAACTAAAATAAAATGCATAGGTACAATATAAAGCAATAAAAATATTAACATTGAATTATGGACGAAAATAAGGTGGTATAGAACTCCAACATGATTAGTTGTTCCTCTTCGAGTCAACCATGAAATCAATACATATCCTAGCCTTCTAAGCTTTCACCGGATGCTCTCAAGCCAGGTTGCACCTTTCACAACAGTAGATTACGAGAAAAGACACAGTTCACCATTTGTATGCGCCTCTGTACATGTAAACAAAGGGAAGGTATTTGATTTGGAAACTCATCAAGAATTTATCAATTGTTTAACGGAATTTTAGCGTCATAACTAGACTTATAATTATTATCAGTGTCTGCTTGCTGATTGTGACAAGAATAAATCAGCTAGCCGATTACATGTCTTATCTTAGTAGGCAACGAAAACATTTCACGTGAAGATATATGGTGATTGCTTTTTTATATAAACTGACCTACAAATTTTGTTGAGAATGAGCACCCAAATTTTAAAATTTCAGTCTAATTTAAAAACCTTGTGTGTCCCCTCGTCTATAATTTAAAACCCCTTTTTTAAATAAAATCCGATTACAGAATGTACAGTTTTGTTTATATGTACATTCTTAAACAATTATGAAACATAGGTACATAAAAATAAATAAAAAAATATTGGTAAACAAATATAAAAATCACGTTATGTTAAAAAGTTCATTCTTAATCAAATTTGGCATACGCCTAACTGACCACTAGATAAGAAAAATACAATGTCTGCAAAACCCTGAAAATATACCACCAAAATTTGCACCCCATTTGAATACGAAATTTTATTTCAATATTTACCATCTCGCTAACCTATTTATATAAATAACTTACTCTTAATAATGTTGTTATCTTAAATGTAAATGTTTAACAAAATCTTAACCCTTTTTATATTAGACATGCCTCCAAAGTGATCGCTGAATTTGCCGCAGCCGTCGTTGCCCGCCGCCGCGCACTAATTGCTACCATGCATTTTCTAATACATCCAAGCTGACTGGTTATTGCTGGAGGAGCTGTGGCTAAGTCAACTTGGCGAACCCTTACTTGGTGAACATTTACTTATTAAGGTATATGTGCTTGATTTTACTTCATTTGTTTCTGTCGGTCTGTTGATGCAATTGAATCTAAAGGTAGTTGGTATTAAAATTGAAAATTGATTGCAATTTGACTCTTAAATTTTTTGGTATACCTATATTTTGTTTTGTTGTATTTGTATTTGTTAATCCCTTACCTTTAACTCCTTCACTTAGGTTATGAGGAATGGCAGCTCTTCTCTCCTGTGATAAATACCGCAACAAACAAATGTGCATTTGACTTTGTTATCACATTTTTTCTTAATATAAAAGTTTTAGATATTGTATGTAGAAAGTCATATTGCTGATAAGGCTCAGGTAGATTTTAAGGTATACGAAATGTTGATTTTTATATTGTCAAAACTTAAAATATTAACATGTGCACTTGACGGTTAACCAATGACTGTTAGATTCATTTCATTTAATACCGTGGCCAGTGATTGTGAGATAAATAAAGGTACGCACAAAACCTACTACATTTCCAATAGAGCACCGAAGCGACGGTTGGGGGTACATCAAACACTAACGTTACCGCGCCCCTGTGTCCGAATGTTAGCGGTCAACAATCTTACGATCTGCATTCAATCTACTGCACGCGTCGTATGGTCTCCAATTGTCTCTCCCGGCGCTGTACAAGGGACTTCCATTAAGACAATTGAGGTAGAGAATCAGAGTCGCTTTAAATTCTGTTTCAAGTTACCTTCGTCTGTGAACAGTAGAGTACTCCATAGTGGAGGTAATGATTATTTAAAACCCGATTGACAATATCAATAAAATTATTTACCTATAGGTCGCGATAATTTGTGTTTTATTGTATATGATTGAGATAACGTTCAGTAATTTGTTGGCGAAACCGAATAAATAAAAAATAAAAGTTATATTAAATGTACATATTTAAAAAAAACTTGTATTGTTTTCACGTACGGAAGGATTTTTCAGAACAGAAATGACATTCCTATACAATAATGAAATACAACGCTGTTGTTTAAGAGAAAACTGAATTATTAAATGATCGTTCCGTCGGAGGACACGGTGCTAAGGTCCGTTTACTATTATTTAGAGTAAATAAATCTCAATTCTCAACTAATATGCACGTTTGTCGTGTACATTATTTTTAAAACAAATCACGCCTATAATCTCCGAAGAGGTACGTGGAACAGTGTAGTACACTCCCACATTTCTCCAGTTACGTTGAAGTCCATTGGAATAGGTGGTGAGCCTATTGCCATACACCGGGCACAGATCCAGACTGCGAGTCACTACTAGAATTTCTAAATTAGTAAAATCTAATGGTACCCGACCCGGGATTTGAACCTGGGACTTCCCGATCGTCAGTTGCGCTACTACTACTCGACCAACGAAACAGTCAAAATATATAAAGAAAATTATTACTGAAATTGAAATATCTATTTAATGATCGCTGAAATTGAAATATCTGATTAAAAAATATTGCATTTAAGTTGGATTATGAATGAATGCTACTGAATTATGAATGAGGTGATCCTTTATATACGGCTCCATAAGGTTCGTATATATATATCGTAGATTCACATGTTTACAAGATGCCACCGCTCTATCGAAAACGATTGTAACTTCAATAGCCACTTGAACCTCGAAGAACAATTGTGCTAGTTTAAAATACTTCAGTCGAAACCAACATTTTGGAACGACTATTTTTAATGGCACTATTAGTATCTAAAACAAAACTTCCGATTGTACAGAACTTAGAAAAACGATTGTAAAATAATTATCACCTAACACTAGTATTTTTGCAGACATAACAGTCTTCGACAAAATTCAACGATTATTCTAAACCGATGGTCATTTACACGAGACAAACTATACACAAGTAACCAAATTATGTCATACAATTCAAATTTTGAAGCCAAAAATCCCAAGAGTTCTTCATAATGTATGGCAACTTATTCAAAATACAGCTAACATAGAACAGAGCCGGAGAATTACGACACATATCCCTTAACTCTAGTTAAGTACGCGCATTTTTAGATTTATATGTTTCTTGCAATAACTGTGAAGGTAAACGTCACATAACTCGATATCACTCCCAGGCTACCGGGCATCTTTTAGGCCTTAGAAAAAAGGTAGAGCTGCGCACTTAAAGTTTTACATAAGATATCTACGGTGTGCGAACTCTTCAACCAGAGGTCCGTGTCCTACTGTAAATAGATAAAGGGGTTAATTTACGTCATTATCACTCAAAAGAAATTCTCTACGATGTGTGAAGGCTGCCAATATACACTTGATCCGCGTGGCAGACTATGGCCTTAACCCTCTCATTATGAGAGGAGAGCCGTATTCATGCAGTGGAATGATAACACACTCCTACATACAGGACATTGTGTGATAGATTATCAAGCAACATTAATTACTACTTCGTTGAAAAAGCAATTAAGTATATTAAATTACACTCAAAATAATCCCTTTCATTAATGCGAGTAAATTTTCAAAGCGCCGTCACACTGAAATAGCGCAGATTCCATGCTTCATGGTTAGCTTAAAGGATGGCGTAGATAGAAAAAAATTCCTTTCTGCTAGGTGTAATGAGATAAGGGTACCAAGAAGGCTCTCATTTAGAAAGCGGAAGCGATTTGAAGTGAAAACAAATATTATAACCTGTTCAATACGGAGTAAATTATCCACCTACCCTCAGCTTGACAAACTATAAAAGTTTGATGGTTTGAATTAGGAGGTTTGTAAGTGGGTACTGCGATTGCGCTCTTGCGATTTTAATGCTGGAGTTTAATAAAATTTAAATTCGGTGCTACCTTGCAGCCATGTATGTAGGTTCCGTTCGGACTCTTTTTATGATTTCTCTGTTGGAATACGGGTCTCGTCTCATAATGAGAGAGTTAAGACCGTAGTCTACCACGCATGCCAAGAGCTGGTTGGCAGATAGCCATGTAGATTAGAGACACAAAAAATGATTACCAGCAGTGCTCGACGCATCCTTACGTCTACATTGTTTTGCTTTACCAGACACAATAAATTGCTTAGTTCTCATGATATTCAATTAAATAAAACGCTATGCTCATCAACCAAATCTTAGTTTCAAGCGGTTCAAAGACATTCTTTAGTCGACAAGGGGTTTGGTGACGGGTCAGCGATCCGCTCACCTTATTATACGGGTCCGAAGGCTTACATTCACGTCTTTATCGTGCTGAAACTGTTTTAAATATATTGAAGTGGTTGTTATGATAACGTATTATTAAAAGACGAGTGGCAAGAAGCCTTAATAAGATGCGATTTCACGTTGAACGATTTTAAATAGATTAAAGAGAGTAGGTATCGCTAAAGATATGCGGCCTATGAACCTAAATAAAGTATTACAATTTTTCAACATCAAGCATTTCTCGGTTATTACATTATTCGATTTGTACATATTATTGATTGATGTTTACAAGAGTATATTTAGTCGTTATCTGAATATTTTGATCCAGAATTGTACAATCTGTGAGAGAAACGTTTGACCATTTGCAGTTGTTTCTGTCCTATCGACATAATCATGATCACGGAATATGAATCGTAAATCACGTGAAAATAGATTTCTTTGAATTAATACTCTAAGTCGTTACTTATCAGTTATGTTATCATGTAGCTATATTTATAGGTGTTTGTGATTAAGTCACATTATGTTTTATACCTTTTTCATAGAAATCTGAAGTAGCGCAAAATTTTTGGCAGCTAACAGAGCAATTAAAGCCTTATCGTAATTTTATTGTGGTACAATTTGTAACTGCAACAATGCTATAATGCAACGCAATAGCCTACTAAGTCATATAATGCCGGGAGCGGTCGGCTCTCACATCCGGTCAGCTGTTTACAATGCTTCCGTGCTTCGATGAACACGTTATGTGATCCATCCGAGTTGTTATCTTTATGTAACAATAATTGTTAAACCTCATCTTTTTCACAAATTGGTCGGGCACTAACATGTGCCTCCGCGAGTTTCTGGACACTAATCTGTACGTCTACCTTCATACATGGATTTGTTTGTAAAATGTCGTTCATTTCCACGACCTGTTAAATGTAACATGTCACTATTGACTAAGGGAAGCCGGGAATCGAACCCAGGACTCTCAATCGGCAGTCGTGCTTGCAACCATTCGATCAACGAGGCAATTAATATTCTCAAAAGCGGTAATCTAGCTTAAACAACAGCTCACTACAATATCCTGGAGTCAAATCTTAAGGACAATCTTCAAAACATTTTATTATACAATACGCAAAATATACGAACACTTCAGTTACGCAGTTGCAAATTTGTTTATTAAAAACATTTAATGTATTGGAAAAGAGTTTTTTAAACTCTTTATATTTTCTATAATATTTATTACATTCATATATTTTTAATACATCAACACTTCAAATTGTTCTATTATTTCTTAGAACTGTAGATTATTCGAAATCTATAATAATTGATATGGATTATAATTAATCTATGATATCAGAGTATCACCCGGATCTTAAAACCGGGCGGACACCGAATTTTCAAAACTCGAAAATGAAATTTTTGATTACGTTTACACATACTGGTCGAGGTGTCATGTGTGCATATATATAGAGGAGAGCAAAAATATTGTTAATTTGATTGCAACGTTTTATGCGCAGAAAATCGATAAATTGATTTGACAACCCTTTAAAAGTTTACGCCTGCCTCTTAAGTTCGGTAACCTCCAAATATTTTTCCACCGTTTTGCCTGCAATGTAAGGCAAAACGCTGTGTGGCTTATTTTAAAGGAAATTTCCAAATTTTTCGCTGTAATATACCATTGTTTGCTGTAGTTATCGTTGAAAACATCTGTAGGTATATTTAATTAATTATCTACAGTAAACTTTGATTAAATAGTGATATACGACAAATTATGATAAATAATGATGTAGTCGTCATTGTACAAACGTGCAAAAATTTTTCTTTATGAATTGTGGGATTAAATACCTGATGCTACTTTACCAATATGACACAAAATGAAATAATCGTATTAGTATTTTTCTCTTTTTATCATTGCTCAGTTGTCATAATAACGATCGGTTGAAGTGCCACGTGCGTGTATCGCGTTGCAGTTATTGTTGCAGATAAGAAGCATTTCGTTTTTGCACAGCTGTTCAAAAATCATTCATTTTGGTATTAGGTGCATTACATCGTCACCAGTCATAGTGCCCTATTGCCAATAAATTTCCTCTCACCGTGTTAATGGTTGTACATTTTGGTGCATACTAATTACTGTACACTATATGTATATTGTAAAAAAAACGTAACATCACGCCTGTAATCCCCGGAGGGGTAGTCAGAGGAGTGTAGTACACTCCCACGTTTCACCAGTTACGCTCAAGTCTCATGGAATAGGTGGGGAGCCTATTGCCATACACCGGGCACAATTCCAGACTCCGAGTCACTACCAGAAATTCTAAATAATAGAAAAATCTAATAGCACCCGACCCGGGATTTGAACCCAGGACATTCCGATCGGCAATCGGCAGTTGAAACTAACAACCGGAAATACTAGTAAGCCGTAAACTGGCGGAATATGATGAGATACAAATAATTGACAATATTACCAGAGAAAATATTAATTATAATTTACAATTGCAAGTGTTAACACGACCCAGTTTTGAGATATTACAGGGTTCTACCTAATTGTAACAACGTCTTTACGTTATAAAGTAGGTATCTTAAGATGTAAAATGTCTAAGATTTTACGATATTATGCAGAAATCTGTGGGTTGGCAGGAATACGCGTACTTGCGGCGCACACACGGAATGTCCATTAGCTTTTACATTTTAGTTCAGTACCACGCTCGCTCTATCTTGTTCATCTGCCACGACGTTAGAGTTAATTTACAGCCTTAAAAGCTCACGTTATACATAATTATGTACGTTTGTTAAGGAATAATCATACGCTGCAATGTGTTACATAAATTTTAAAATGTCTATGTATACATTAAGAAAAAGCATAAGCTGAAGTGTGTTACATAAATTTTAAAATATCAAAAAAATTATCATATGCTGAAAAATGTGTTTTAAGATTCTGCACGACAGATTTTGAAGAACCAAATCAAATATCTACACATATAAGACAAAGTTCGTTGTTGAGTCAGTGGTGTTTAATTTCTCAGGCGACAAGACGGCTCTACAATTTATTAAATTAATTAAAGCCTTACCCCAAGCTTCAGTTTAAAAAATATATTAACATTCGCTAATACCACATTGTATCATAATTGTAATAAAAGCGGGCTAAAGAAACACAAGGTGGGAGACGAGGACAGTGGTCAGTTTAATGTAAGTATACATTCCTGTTCTTTTATTGTGTTTTGTAGATTTTTTCAAAAAACAAATATTTACAACGTTTATCGCGTCTGATTAAAAGTATCCCAAAAATTACATGTGGTAAATTAAATATAAACATACAATCGTTACATACTTTTACTGTGTGAATATAATTATATTTTTATTTATTTTTTATCTATTCGACGTACATGTGTATACATTTAGAAAAATCAGTAGGTACTAGTAAAAACTTGACACATTCCTGTAGCGCAATAGTTTGGAAATTGTAAACAGAATTTGAGCCGTGTTTATGTAACCTTATATAGCAAATGAAGATTGATCGAGAAACAAACAGCTATTCCATCTAAAACGTCTTGCAATCACTTAAACTTTAAAAATGTCTTTGTTTTTCATTCCCGCTTGGAAACCCTTCGGGACACTCATTAGTCCCTATTCAACACGAAGCTCCAGGGACAAAATGGCGATGTGATTAAAAATCTCATTCCTCATTCTGCCGATAAAATAGTTCAGCTTCATTAATATTCATATTACAATGCACGACGGCTTTTAAATGATTTATTCTGCGTACTTATACTATGATACCTCATTTGATGTTTCTAATGTTGGTGCTGCCATGAAACGAAGATCTACGAATATGTCGGGAACTATTTTTTGGGCAGGTAATATCTGAAGAACCTTCTATCACTGTCGCTTCAGGAATATGTTAACTGAAGGTTACCTGAAGGTAACATAGAAATATTTTTAAAAATATATTTCGCTGACATCATATTGAAGTGCTTAGCGTTTTCACTAAAGGTTTGTTTACTCTCAAGCGCTACTGTCCAACTTTACGGACGTAGGTTGCACACAACTCTGTAGTATTTACAATACAATCACTGTAAGTACGCTATTATTTTCCAAGCGTGTGTGATAACTTGGTGTACAGACTCTGGATATCATATAAACAATGCTGTAGTACCTACATATGTAACATTCATTACAGAGAAATTAATATTCAATGACCGAAACGTATTGATTGTAAATTTTAATGTTTGTGTTGCTTTTAGTATCACACTGTCCTTAAAATAACCTGAAATAGAAGTTCTTTTAAAATATTATCCTATAAAATTCTGAATAATGCATTCACATTGATAGTTTAATCATCACCAATAGCCCGGCAAAACCATTGCTAGACATTAGCCTCCCTCGAAGGAAAGGCATGCGGATTGGGAATCGCGGAGCACCGTGGCTGTACCAAGTCGAGATCTGTCAACGCAGGGTTCAATCGTCTATTGCGACGCCCTGGGATCCCAGCGTGAGATTGAGGGATATACTCTTCGCTCCGACACGGATTACATCACTGCATACTTTACAGATTATAGACTTCACAATACATTACATAACATCATCATTTTTCCAACTTCAATAATAAGCATTCAGAGATTGAACATTACGTGTAAACGCAATTATCTCACAGAAAGCTTCATGATGGAGGTAATTGCGATCCTTTCATGATTTGTACTTATTAAATCCCTCTCGGCGGCCACTCAGTGAACACAGGGAGGTTTATGTAGGGGGGTTTAATAGAGTGAGCTGGTCTATAAATATTGATAAATGACTTCTATCCTTATCGATAACGAAACACATTTTTCAAAGCAGCCAGAAAGATATTGAACAATATAGAATGTCTATTAACTATTTAATCTTACCTATTATCTGGTTTTTATTAGATAAATATTTTATTTAATATATATTGACTTTCCTATTTTCACAATTTACGTTATCTACTTATTTGTGCCAAATTGTTAGCTTAAAAATGTCGTAGTGTAAATGTAACATTCCGCCTGTAATCCCTGAATGTGTAGACAGCGTGTACACTCCTACGTTTGACCAGTTACCTTTACTTCCCTCCATGAAATAAGCGATAAGCCTATTGCCATACACTGACCACAAATAAATCTCCACATTCGCACATTATTTTCAAGGACAATTGTTTTTTACGTTATATTTTATTTCATTCCATTACACAGCACTATTACATCATCATCATCAGCCTATTCCAGCTCACTGCTCGACATAGGCCTATCCAATAGTACGCCACTGAGCTCGATCCTCAGCTATTATTCGATATAACATGAGAAGCGATAAAATACAGCCAGGTTGGGGGCATCACACCCAAACACAGGCTAAGGTCAGTTCGTCCATTATGATGATTGATCTCTGTGGTAATTGAATATCACGCTAACGGGAATGCATTAGGCCACGTCGGCCGCTGATTGCGTATTATTGTAGCATTCATTATGGTACCACTACCCAAGGCCCCTCGCGGAGGCACACTTTATACCCGTAAGAGGACGCTATATAGAAATTAGATATTTGAAATAGGTGTTCTCGATATTTCCTCTTCAACATTACAAGTAGGTAATATCAGTCCTAAAAGGGTATATAGATTGATTAGTAATGTTATCTCTTGCTTACAGTAGTGTTAAACTAAAATTAGTGCGATAATACTGATTAAAAATCGAATGGACACCTTTTGTAAACATTAAAAAGATTGATCGAAACGGTGTTAAAACATTCTGATATAAAAAGGTATGTACATAATATTTTTTTTGTCTTTCAGATACCTACTTATCAAAAACAAAAGCGATCCTATTGAGTTTTTACTTTTAAATAGATAAATCGTTATAATGAACATTGATATGAATAGGTAATGATAATACATATATGGAAAGGGGCAGTGTAATTGGAGTTATTTCTTTACTCAACCCATATAAAGTATAACAGGTGAATAATAACATGAGAATAATTTAGGTTTTCCAGAACAAAGGGTACTAGTATCGGACTATACGAAATAATGGTAAGGATTAAAATGCAGCTAAGAAATTTTCTTAAAAACAATGGCGCAGGTGTCGCCGCTAGTTGGCGCCTACAGGGACGATATAATCGTTCCGATTTCCAGAGGACGTCTAATTGTTACGATATTAACGATTCTTATAGCTACAACGAAGTGAGGCAGAAAAAGTAACTTTTAGCCGTTGTATTTGTTTTTCTTATTTGTGAAACCGTAATGATAAATAGCAGACATAATAAACTTATTCATCTGTTACGATATTATATTTGCATACCTATAGAATTGTTATACTATAATACCACATCTAGCAAGGATTATAACTGTTTACCTAATGTTTTATGACAAAGTATAAAAAGGGTGTAATTAATAATAACAGGAACTAAACTGACTTTACAGCAAATTTACCTACTAAAAATGTCACTGATGTAGTATAAGAAACAGCGCCATCTGTAACATTACCTAGAACTTTCTACGATTCGTAATTTGAAACCCTATAAAAGTTTCTTAGTTATATCATACGTCTTTAGATGGCGGTAAAAACACATAAAAATTGTTCTCTCACTGTCAATGTAATCTAAAAGAGTTCTGTGATTTTCATTTGAACTTATTAGTTCAATCTTTTGTTACGTTTTTAAAAAGTTAGTTAATTTTCTCACGCTAATGAAAATAAATTACTACCCCATCTCTACCAGTGCGGACGTAGGTGTTCACGCATACAATGCCATCTATAAATACGAAGCGTATACTTCTTTTAATACATACAAACATTATGTTTATTTACATTATTTTTTGTCATATAAAGTATTGCTATATTTATTCCAATTAATATTAAAAGCAGGCTTGTTTAAATCTATGGTTTCGTCATGGTTAATATAATATTATTCGCTATTGTGTGTCGCCATCTGTTTTAGTAGATAAAACTACCAAGAGTAAATAATATTTCCACTTGTGTGCGGTGCTTGATGTGATGTAATATAATTCAATTTGATTTCCTTTATTACTATGTATTACTATGTGTTTTATTACTATGTAATATTTAAGAAAATTATAGTCATCTTAAGTAAAGTAAGTAAGTATTTTCAAAGTAAGCTATAATATCCGTTATTCATTATGTTTAATGCCCGTCTGTAATACACTGAAATTATTGTACTTTTTATGTTGTTGAGGCAAATATTGTTAGTAGATAGGTACGGTAAATTTAGCATTTATGTAATATCTACGATTATTTCTAAAGTATATCTGCCATTGATTTTAATAACATAATAAGAGTTATAGCACGATTGAATAAACAAAAATATATTTGAAACCTGTTATCAATATAACAAGAGGCTCAATGGGACTTCAGCGAGCGTTGAAGGCACTTTCCAAAATTGCCTGTTTTTTTCGTATTCCTCGAGATGAGATAAAGTGTTTTCGAGAATTTTCCTCAAACAGAATGGAATTAAACAAACAATCCAGTAAAACACTTTCAATGTACTTTGAAAAAATTCGAGTTCCGATGTAATCCGATATACTCGTCCTTGCCCCCGGCTCTGCCCCGCAGCCCTGAGAAGCTATGAAATATATAAAATATCGTAATTCTGCCCATGGTATTTCCATACAACCTTTTTTTTTTTCTTAATCTTCACTCTCGACTCCTGCGCGCTCCACCCTCTTTCTTGAATGATTTTCGTAATACACATTCATGTACGCCTTTTGCTTACTACTTACTTTGTGTTTTCATGTAAAAAAAAATCTTCATGTGTTAATGTGCGATACAGTATATTATTTATTTTTACTTACTATAATGCAGAGCAAGGCTTTTCGCACTACTCTTTCGTTTATGATTAAAGTTTGTGTGTCAAATTGATGAGATTAATATTATATCTCTAATATCTCTGCGGTCTTAAATGTTATCCTATACAAGTAAGCAACTATATCAATACAAAAAGTATATTTTACCGACCCGTCTGATAGATGCGATATTACCGTAGACTATCAATCATGTGACACAAGTGTAAGTCACTGTCAGTTATTACATTTGATGAAAAATTTCGCACTTTTTTGTGTACATATTTTGATACAGAAACAACCGTTGCTATTATTGTACTATACTTAAAACATGGCGGAACATCTACCATTAATACCGGAAAAACAGTAAGTTCACAAAAGTAGATTAGCGAATGAATTCATATATTTATATTTGGACTGAGTGTAGACGTGACGTATGCGTATAAATGCACACATTTTGTAATAGAACAGGACATATATTTCACTATTTCAAACATTTATCCCGTCAGCCCGATAGACGGAGAGAATGGGCCCCGAGTGAAATGGTGATTTAATATTGGTATAACGGAAATTGGTCGAATCTATATTATACGAGAAAACATCCCTTATTTGAACGGTGATATTATAAGTAAGCAGTCTACAATATTTACTTATACGATTGACTTCGCGTCAAATGGGACAATTATTATCTCTGTCCTGGAGTACTGAAAATAAACGAGAGCATTCGTTGGAAGAGAATTGTCACAAAATGTATATACAATATACATACTTGTCGAGCCATGTCATGTACATAATATGTTGGATGGTCCGTTAGTGCAGTGGTTAGTGAGCCTGACTAGCGCCGGGGATCGTGACTACGTGGAACGTGATGAGCAAATCTACGAGTATTTGTTCTGTATCGGGATGTAAAGACATCCACATATAAAAGTGTATACATACATGTATATATGTAGTTTTTCAGCCGACTGGTTAGCATAACAGAAACTTTCTTGGTGCTTACTTTGTGATCAGATGGGCGTATTGGCCATATTATGTGGAGATGTTTTAGGATAAAAGAGTGACATTCGATTTCATAATAAATTCTGAGGTTTCTGCTTTCAGTCAATCTCAAGTCGAATTCAACAAAATTATTTTAGAGACTTTTACGTAAAAAACGTTTATTAAAACAGTATTGTGCAATACCCAAAAGATTAATTTATTTTTACTACGTTTTGATCTTGTTCTGGTTCTATAAAGGGCGTTCAAAATTAATAAGGAATAATAGCATTAGGTTTTTATAAATATTTTTATTGCAAATATCTTAACTACTATTTTACCGGATATCTTCTAAAAACAAACATAAACAGATATTGCGCTACCCTAAAAACATCCTTAACTATTCGTATCCGATAAAACTTTGCTAACATGTAACAAAGAATCATCGTTCTCGCTCATCCACTGAAGGCCAGTGAAGGTACCGGAATAAGATCATGCTGTCAGATTTTTAAAAGTCTTGTTCAACGTTTTACTGCTTATATTTCTTGGTTATCGCAGGAGTGCATTATGTGCCGACGTTCAGCCAGTACTGCGAGATGTGTTCCGCGAATCTGACTACCTTCCAGCGCATGTCAGTGAACTAGTGGCGTGTAGCCAGCGGAAGGAGCCTGAGGACGACATACGTAATCAGCCATGGGTATTGTATATATATATTATGAATATAATTAGCTAGCTTTTAGTTTATATCTTCTTCGTGCCTCGAAATTGTATTTGCTTTATATATAGATTAATTGTGAGACTTTAATGTTTCTATCAGATAACCACCGCTTTAATAACCTTCTACGATTTGATTATTAAGATGTCTACGAAATTGTAACATACTCGTAGGTGCGTCTGTTCACAGTGTTTGTCTTGCAAGTATAGTTTATTCTTTCAACTATGTATTAACGAGATTATTTCTTTTAAAACCCCAATCAGATTAAAAACATTTCATCTGAGCTAGAAGAACTTTGTAGCCAAGAAGAGGAGCTCAAGAGGCAGTTTGCTAAGAGAGTCATCAGGGAACCCCTCCCAAACATATTCAATTTGCAATCTCCCATTAACAAAGAGCAGGTAATGTGGAAGAAAGAAAAAGAGATAATAAGCAGACGAGACTTGAAACCTTTGATACACCAGGATGCTACAAGTAAGCAGATGTAACTATTGAAAATGTAATAGATATTTAATTACTTTGTTTTGCAGTTCAAAGTTTCGAGCGTAAACAAATTATTATTTCAAACGTTCCAAATTTAATGTCACTTGTACTAAGTACAATTCCTATCAAAAGGTACATTTACGCTACTATTTTTAAAAATATGTCTATCGTTTTAGAAAGGTGACACGGAAGTGTACAGTGTTATGGAACTATTTTTTCAGTTTTATGGTATATATGTACAATAGGATATGTGTTCTAAAATAGGGGCAGGCGTGATCAATATACGTTATAAAATGATTCCTTACTTTATGAATATATATACATATAACTAAATTAGATATAAAACATCGGATCGCGTCGGTGTTATTTGCACCTTGGTAAATCAGTGAGGGCGATTAGGTGAGTAACTGAACAAAAAGAAACCGCGAGTACACTGTGATCACATTGTATTAACGTTTTACTAATTAGCCCGCGTTCTAAGCACTATCAAACTGGGCAAACGAGACGAGTAACAGAGTAACAGTTCCTCGAGTGGAGGATACGCTCTCTCCGACGGCAGGATAGCAATGTGTTTCTTCACTCCATTTCTTTTCAACCGCGAAGCTTCGTTGTAGCATGAAGTTAGCCAAGTCAGTGTCTATACTCATGACTGTTTAACAGGTGCAATGGTGCTGCCATTCATGACCGTCTCTAACAATATATATATATATATATATATATATATATACATCAACTAAATATACATATATATATATCAACTGAAATTGGACGTAAAAGTTCTATTTACATAATACAATTAAGCGCTTTTTTCACAAAGCTCTATCAACATTTACATTACATTACCCCAATCTCACTCCAGCTCTCGTCTCGCTCCTTTGCGTCTGTGTTCAAAGAAAATAAGGCATTTTATTTGTGTGTAGTATGTAGGTACATACATTACGATGTAACAAAGCAATACAATTTGCTTAAAATGAGCAAACAATCATATTTACATTGAAGTAGACAATTGTGCTGAAGGTGATAAAAGCCGATTTTTCTATTAAATACGTCGTTGACACAGTACATACGATTGGGTAATTTCTCCTCAGGGGATACAAGTCTTTGGATTAAGAATATTCTAAATAGAAGTTCGGGAGATTTGAGCAGTAGTCTGGAAAAGGAATTGCCGAAACGGTTTAACAGTCCATTGATATATTCCCGAGACGACTCTGTGTTGTCACTAAGGTAAGAGGTTTGTAAACAGTATCCCAA
The DNA here is from genome assembly GCA_018244795.1 of Parelbella ahira ahira. Classification (NCBI taxonomy): domain Eukaryota; kingdom Metazoa; phylum Arthropoda; class Insecta; order Lepidoptera; family Hesperiidae; genus Parelbella; species Parelbella ahira. The sequence goes on along the minus strand of DWME01000426.1, from coordinate 10,335 downwards.
ATAAAATTACGTTATTATCCACATTTAACAGAAAGGAAATATATTTGCACAAATTAATTTAAATCCTACATCTCTATCTGTTAGGAATATGAACTTAGGTACAATTAAATCAATGGTACCGAAAGTTTCGTCTACAGTTTCACAATTGTAATCGTCGGTTCAATCCACTGAAGCCTACTGTTGGACACATGCGTGTTATATTATACGTTTAGTTTTGTATACGCCTGCGAGAGCATTTATAAGTTACGTATTTTAGACTCACAATATTTTAAATATTCTAACTTGTCGGAACACGAATTGCAGCGAGAAATTCAATTGAACTTCATAAATGATAGCAGTTCTTGATAGTTTATACTTTTCTGTAGAACTCTTGTCTTTTTTGTGAACATTTAAAAAAAATATATATTGAATTAAATATCTTGGGTATAAATAAGAAACGATTTGGTTTCTACTTTCTACTGTATTAGGTTGATTTATAAGAAATAAATAGACTGATTGTGAAGATATTAAACAAATTTTTTGCAAGAATTTTCTCGTTCCATTCTGTGTATGAATCATAAAGGCACTTATCTTAATTATGGGTAAAATATCTGTTAACTACATACATATATGATAATGTACCCTTTCAAATGATGCTCGGCTTATACAATACATAATTATGTACTAGTATACCCACTTGAACGTCCTTTAATATGGGTAGGGTCACAATATTCTTCTTCAAGGAATGACAGCACCGTTCCATAGTAGCAACGCTATCGCCTAGATGGCAGCACCGTCGTCTTTTACAAGCAAAAATATTTGTATACCGAAAAGAATCTCGTAGGTCGCCCTTCTACCAGATGGTCTGACTAGCTGAAGAATACAGCGGAAAGCTGCTGGATTCCGAAGGTTCAGAACGGAATGAAGTGGCGCTGATAAGGGGGGCCCTATCTCCTGCACTGGACATCGAGACGCTGACGATGATGATGATGAAAAGAATTTTATTTACAGTGTTGGTGAAGTAATAACTAGACCGCATCCACCTTCCGTGCTGCCCATCATCCCGTCTCCGGAATCGGAGTACGTTGTATGTGTGCCCGCTCAACTTACCTTCGTTAATTTCACTGTGGGACAGCTGCATACAGTACAGTATCAGATTTTATTACCTTCCTAGTTATGATTTCAGTACTAAGTCCGCGCACTCCCTAAGATATTATTAGCAGTACAGGAGTGACGGCAGAATATCGATTGGAATTCCACTCAGATAGCACCGGACAGCCGGGAATTTCATAAAAACGATCGCTTTAATGGAGTGTCGTTATATTGCGAAAACTCTTAACGGTACATATTTACATTTAAGTTAGGTACATAATTTCATCTGAATTTTCAATTGGATCAAACATAATCAAATTATAATTTTCAGATTATCTTATTATTACTAATATCATTTTACTCATAATGTATATCTCGCCAGCATCTAAATCGGTCTTATCTTCTTTATGACTTATATTACTTTCGCCACCATGATGTCAAGACGGTGTAAAACCTTTATAGAAACGATTACCCATTTAAATAAGGGTCGATTGTATCTTTTTCTCCCGGTGATTTTTTTCGAATCGTAAGGCATCCCCTATCCGCTACCCGTTACACAGCGCAAGGCTGTAAGGCGACTATAAATCTACGTAATGCACACGGTTCCCTTAAACAGGGTAATAAGGATTCAACAGCTCCGCTAATAGACCAATCGACGTAAGCGATTGGTTCGAGGCTTCGGTATTAAATTTTTATCGGAAGCAGTAATATTCCGTATACCGTAGTCAGGACACGGAGGCAGCATCCGCGGAACTAATGTAAACTATTGGCTTTCATAACAACTTGTAGTTAAACAGTTTAATATTTTATAAATATATTACACGCTTTAACTTAGAAAACTTAAGATAATTAATATCTTAGATATTCCAATATTTTAGCAATAATGTAACACGCCGCAGGGCTCGGAGCCTTAATTTACCTCACGCGATCCGTGAGCAATGAAAATTGAAAATATAATTTATGGCGTATGTTATACATAATAACAGACGATAAATGATAATATTAGCTATTTAGGCACGTTTATGTGATCTAATGTTTTGTTATACATAATGTGTACATATATTTATGGATACAGGTAATTATTATTTTCTCGACAATTTGTATGTTGATGCCGTTTATCGAGAAATGTGCCCACCAATGCATTTTGTAAATTAATTATTGATTTAAGAACGTGGGATAAATAGAGGAATTTACTCCGTAAAAATTGCTTTTTAGATTCTGTTGTGTATTATGCAGGTAGACAATATGTGCTTTTTGTCGATAATACTTATTATGACAGTTATTTGTACACAATAACAATCTAACAGTTATTTGTAGACAATACGTACACACTAATAATATGTCAGATATTCGTAGACAATATAGTACTATTTGTAGACAATATTTACATAACAACATGACAGTAATTCATAGACAATATTAGACAGTAGACAGTAATTGGTAGACAATACAGTCCCATTTGTAGACAATACAGTACTATTTGTAGACAAAACTTACATCACAGTATGGCAGTCTACGATAGATCTACGGTCTTTTATTCTAAACGATACAGAATCTACAAGAATTAATTATTAATTTTGTTCTTTTTTAGCAAACGCTTCGACTTGTCAACATTACTAAATTCGAGGTTCGATTGTCGATCCGGCCACCAGCGCGGCGCGAGCTGGACGTGGAACTATGCTCGCGCTTAACATTGAGTGCTGGAGCCTCCATGTTGGTGCGTGTGCACTACCGACCTGTAGACGTGAGGGAGTTGAGAGATGAGGTGCTTATCAGGGTATCTGCGGCGAAGTCGCTCACGGTGCCCATCTGCTGCTACATGGAACCGCCCGTGCTGGACAGTACGTTAGTTCTTTGTGGTTAACAGTAACTATTACGTAAATCACTTTCTAATTATCTTTATTTTTTATGGAGACTGCAAAAAAATTTTTGTAAAAAATCTAGAATTGCATATTGAAGTACTCGTTTTAAAGGACAAGTTTTTATTAAAATATCACTATTATTCTACAGTACTAGTTGGGAGCGTATCCTCTCCCCGATCAACAGCGGTTCAAGATTATTTAGTTATTACCGACATAATTGATCTCGGAGCTAAGCTACTGGGCGACGTCCACCGAACACCTTTACTCCTTCACTGTGCAGGCAATCGAGCTGCTTTTTTCTTACTATCCGAAGATGAATGGATTAACTTTGCTGTTGATGTAAGTCGCCTACTTGACCGCATTGTTATTGTTTCTCGATACCCTTGTTCTTACACCTGGTTCTCTGTTAATTACCTCGTACGTATACTTCTGCTGCTAACAGTGTGATCCTTATGTAACTTAAAATATTACATCTACAACATTTCAAGAAACATTACTAACAAATTCTGTTATAGACAAGCGTCCAAATTTATACAATACTATTATTTATAGTTATACCATTATTTCTAGTTTATAGTACCAATTATCATACGAAAGTAATAGAAAAAAATAATTATCTTAAAGTTTGGTCTTAATTTCGTACAGATGCCAATGAAAGCAGAAATCAGTGCTCGAAGCGTTAGAGGTATGCACGTTACAAGTTCCGACTGTTTCTGGGTGTCTCCTGTGCATTGGGTCGGTGGAGGTACCGTCTCTGGTCTGACACTGTGCCGTGGTACATGCCCCGGACTTCATACTGCTATGTTTAAGATTCTATCGTCGACGGCCATCGTCCGATCGTTGCATCTGACAGCTGATACGTTGTTATATAGTCCGGATCACGTTACTTTGCAGGTATTGCTATTGTGCAGAATTTATCTCTTCCTAAATGATGAGTTTTATTTCGTCACCTGTCACAAATGTCTCTTGACTAGTCTCTTGGTCCAAATGTTTGTCATCTTGACTGTTGGGTCTGGCGATGTAGGTGGCATTCCATTCGGCATAAATATATATGTGACGCTTACCAGCATTTGTTGTAGGTTTCAGCCTACAAGTATACATTACTCGTTTTAGGTTGTATAATGTATTTTATTTTTTCACAATTGATTTAGTATTGACAGGTGTTAGTACATGTAACTGGTGAAGTAGGAGAGTGTACTCAATAAGAAAATGTTCAAAAAATAATGCTTAATAAATTATGCTTGATAATTATTGATTCTTATATAATATATATTTTATTTTGTCATAGCTAACGTGTTCTTTCTAAAGAATATTATCCAAATACTTAAAGGCAAGAGTTGTATTGTTTTTGGTTAAAATAAAAATATAGTGACATATTTATAAAATGGTACCTACGTTTAATTTGAATAAGTTCTTATAAATGAAAACTTTGCCCTCACATCACCTTTCCTTGCATGACAATTCAATTCCGTTTTTCTAATGAGTGCACTAAAGAAATACTATAATATTTAGGCAAACGAAAAAGATTACGACATCTGCAGCGCCGAAGACGCTTCGTGCGAACATTATATAAACCTTGGCCTTGCCTTTCCCCACCGTTCCTTAGTTGCGACTGTGCAAATGTTTAATCATAGGTAAGTTACTAGTTCCTACCGTTCAAACGGTACGTTTAAACGGTCAAAGCTCGTGGGTCGAAAGTTTATCCAGCAGCATCCTAGATTACAAGATAGCGGGTGATTAGGAACAGCACGGCTGAATATTAATAAGTATCCCTATTAGGGATTATCTGATCACAAAGTTGTGCTATGTAAAAGCGCTTGCTGTTACAACCGAGATTATTCTAACATCATGGGACTAAGAGTATCTAGAGATCTAATATGTTTTGTTCAAGTATGTTTTATTAAATATGTTTAATCAAAATATGTTTTATTTTCTAGCCCAGTAACTTATAAATATTATTGGAGCCGGCGTCGGTGGGGAGTTTGCTCTTGCGGGGAAACAGCAAAAAGTTACGAGGATATGGGAGACGAAGAGCAACAGTGTCGCTTTTCACAATCGTCTTCAGACAAAGATGAGGTAGGATGGTGGTAGAATTCTGCATATGGAACTGCTGAGCTTCCCAGCTCTCAGTAATTACATATATATATCTACCGCTTTGTCAGTCAGCGACAAAAAGTCAGTGGCTACTGAAAGCACTTGAAGTCATAAAAGTGATAAATTTGTTTTCAACTTTGGTCATGTGAAAGTAATTATGATAAATTAATTAGTCGCTAAATAAAAGTTACTGTGGAACATTACCTCTATGAAAAGGAAAGTTTCGCCTCTTGTAATTAAAACTTTGAAGTTAAGCGTAAATGGTATTCAACATACAAACTAAATCAAATGAAATTATTTAAGACCTTTCAGCTAGACGACTAATCGGAATCGCATTATTAGAATTAAGTTGGTCTTTACCTTCTAAAGCTAATGCATTTTTTTTTTATATTATCAATAATAGACAAGAGCCGCTTGAATTTTTACATGGAACATTTCATGCAATCCATAATATTGAAAATAATATGAATAGGACAGTAAGTTTGAAAGCTTTGACAAAGTCCACGCAGAGCCAGCTGGAGGCCAGCTCACACCTCGCTCCACCAACTTGGTGGAAATTCGAGTGCCAGATGTCGGAAACAAACTTGGAATTCAACGGAGTGTGCTTATGTAAGATAACTTGCTAAAATAATGAAGGAATATGAAAATCTATAAGTTTGTACTTAACGAATATTGAAAATTTGTAGGAAATATTTTGTAAGCTTTTTTAAATGTCCTCTTAAAATCCGGAATATCGTCTCAAATTGAAAATGTTATGATAACTGTTATAAATGTTTTATAAACGACAGTGTCTGGGTCTACGAATGTCTGTGTATCAAATAATATATAAAAGAATCATACATAAAAGATTCAGCTTTCTTAAAATTCTTGTTTTTCCAACGTTGCTAGCTCTCGTACCAAAATATACGTTGGCGTGGAGCAGGTATTTTGGTGAACGAAAATACTCCCCTAAAAACTCTTCCAATTTCAAAATCAGAATTTCACTTGTAACGGACAATATTAAAAATCTACATAAGGGCATGTTGCAGGTTGGTACTAAAAGACATTCCTGAGGAGAGCCTCTCAGCTTACCCCGACGCTAATATCATTAAAACTAGTGTTGTTAAAGAGAAATCATTACCAGGATCATCGACGGTAATTTGTTATTATTGGCTATTCTACGCTCGTTTACTACTCTTCTCGAAAAATACAATTAATTTTATTGAAGAACTATTTCGGGGGACTCATTATCGAACTTCTTTAGAAAGAAGTAGAGTTTATTGTTCACTCTTCGTCTGCAAACGCAATGCTGCACCAATACCTATTACTAACGGCCAGTTCACATATATGTCTTTCGGTCAGTATTCGATAAGCCAGCACATTTCGACAACAAAACGTTTCATCTTCATGTGCCACTGAGTGTTAATTATATATTTAATAATTGTATTTAAGATTGGATGCCTATGTCTGTATTCGCTAAGGTTTTGTTGGTCTGCATAGGCTACTTTAAATACTAAGGTATTTATATCATGCTGACCATTTCTCATTCAGGAGCTTGTTTGTCACGTATGTGATATAGTTTGCACTGAAATGGAAGTGTGGTGGGAAGTCACCCCGGTCTGCTTTATGATTGATCAGCCTTTGGTAGTTCTACCACATTCGCGGAGGTAATATTGCTATATGTAAATAGTTCTAACCGTTTTGAAGTCTTTCAGCTGTTATTTATATTAAATAATATTGACGCTGTTAATATTTTACCATTATAGTACTCAATATGTAATTAATAATAATCGTAGTCATATCTTGGTACGAAATCACTTCAACATCAGCCTATCTCAGTCCACTGCTGGACATCACGACATCACTTAAGGCCATCTAATCCCAAATCAAAAAAGGCGACAAATATTCATACCAACCCCAGGAAAAACAAATACATGTGCGTGCCACAAAATTTTATGTCTTGTGGGAATCAATCCTACAATACAACAGAACGACAATCAATTTTTAAAATTAAATTACAAAAGTGAAATAGTTTAGCTAATAGCAAACTGTAAACTTTCATGATACTATTTCAGGATAAAGGCAATTACGATACCATTTAGAGCTACTCAGATCACCGGTGTAACGGGCCTAAGAGCATCATGGAGACTCTCCAAACCTGATGTACCAAGTATACATCTCCAGCCGGGACAAACCATCTTGACAAACATTCAATTGCCGCTACGAAACATGCCCGATGAAAATCCAGAAATTAAGACCATTCAGTATGTTACAATTATTGAACACTATTTTGTGTGTCCTGCCCATTTTCTTTTTTTTTCTTTAAATAAGCTCTTTCCAGTAAAGGTTATCTGGTACAGATCACTCGTATAGCGACAAGACCGCCTATTGTTTTTACCGAATTTTGTTTTTGACGTAATGGAACATCTTATCGGATAACGCTATAATAGTTTGTTCCATAATTGACATATTTTTCATTATAATACTCTTAAGCATCATACGCTTCAAAATCCACGTGTTAACAATATAAATTTTGAAGAAATATGACACTACCCACGCTCAAATCATCGTAGATAAGCTCACATTACGTTTAGAACTTTGCCAAATTTGAAAATATATATATTGTAGAGGAAGAAATGTAGAGAATTTCAATACGACACTATTACAAAATGCACTCGTATGTAGATTGGTAGCAGACAAAGATGAGTGGACGGCAACATCGCGTATTGAAATCAGCTGCAGCACTCGGCATCCTTCACTGCGGCCCGCCTTTGTGTGGCTGGGCCTCGTGCCGCCCGGCGCCAGAGTACAAGCTGAGCTCACACTCAAGAACGACACGTATCAATATGTGAGCTATACAAGCAAATAAAAAACCGACAAGTCACTCATGAAATGAAAGAACAAATTTGATGATTTTGCACAAAGAGTACATAGTCTTATAACGACTGTCATTAACGATATTACTAGACGTTAAATTCATGAAAAATATTTCTCGATTGTCCTTTACTTCTAGATTTATTGGTGGGGTTCAAGCTGGCGCTGGTGGCGGGAGAACCCCATCGGCAAAGCGTGCGTTCACCACGCGCCTTGTGAGAAATGTTATGATCGTGCCTGCACTTGTGACTTGCTGCAACCCACGAGAGGTTCTCTGGATCAAGGAGCGAAGGCTGTTTTAAAATACAACGTTACCGCTCCTGATGTAAGCTAAATAGCTTGATATTGTCGAAGGATATGTAGCTGCGATTGTGAGTGATTATTTTGTTAGGTCGGTGTTATTTTTTCACTCACAGGATAGGAGATTCATGTTTAACATTATTAATAAACTAACAGGGATAGATCCTTTCTCTGAGCTTAAATTGCTCAAATTTTTACATTCGACTCCTATCTCAACTCGGCAATGATTCTGACACACTGATTTATTCCATAAAAGACCATTTTCTTGCATCGAATTGTACATGGTTAAATCGAGGTAGGCCTAGTCAATATAATCTCATTTGTTCTATCATCATCAGATTTTTCTAACATAGATGTTCTGGTTTTTTTTTATGGATGTTGTAGTAGAAATTTCTAGTAGTGGCTTGGAGTCTGTGCATCTGTGCCCGGTGTATGCCAATAGGCTCACCATTTATTCCATTGTGTAACATAAACGTATTCGTAACTGGTGAAACGTAGGTGTGTACTACACTTCTCTGCTTTCCCCTTGGGAGATTACAGACGTTATATTACGTTTATTTGCAGACGGATGGCGCCGTAGTTACTCTTATCCAAGTCCGTCGTACCGCGCCCGACCTGGCTCGCGTCCCCGCCGGCGTCGGCAGCGCGGGGCGAGCCACTCTCGTCGCTTACCGAGTCCTGGCGCCCAAACTAATGCTACGGATTCTACCCTGTTTGGGGGACAAGTACAGCACTTGTAAGAATTTGTATTGCCTCTTAATCAATATTCAATACGAGTACTTTTTCCGTACTGGTGAATATGTAATTACTAGGACTTCGGCCATTAAAATAACGCTAAAAGTGGGACGAAATTTACCTAATTCTATTTGTCACAGTATTTTGAAAAGAATATTTATTTTTAAAAAACGGCGTAGCAACATTTATTAAAGTTTCGATCGTTTTATTAATCGTTAAGTGGGTTTTGATGAAAGGTATTAATACTAGTTACCACAAATTAGTTGGGGGGGGGCCTTGACTTCGCAATTGTCTGTTTATCCCCTGTGTACAAAAAGGCACGGTGTAATTAAATATAAATTTGGTTTGACATTTGATTCTGTCATTTATTCTTCTAAGTATATACGATTAACTATAATCTAATAAGTGTTTTAACACTTCATTCTCATGACCGCGTTTAGGCGAAGCGTGTAGATTAGACGAAGGCGGGGAAGGCGCGCAGGGAGCGATTACGTTACGGCCGAGCGCCGCGCTCACCCTTGGACGGTGCGCCTGTTACAGGCTCAAATGCACCAACCTCACCCCTCTGCCTACCACCTTGCGTTGGCAACCACTCATAGGTATGTTGTTGATTTTCTCATTACAATCTAATATAAATATAAGGTGCCTTTCAGTTGAAAATATTTTCGGGAAAATCCAATAACTAGCTTAGCAAGTTCGAATGTTTAGTAAACAAAATACATAAATAGTACAAAGGTATAATCATAATGACGGGACGTAATTAGTTGAAAGATAAGTAATTGGCATAACATTAGATTACACTAGTGATATTAGTACGCACTGATTAGAATAAAATACCTCAAAGTTTTATTTTCATTTGCAGAGGGAGAAGACATCATAAAAGTCAGTTTTATCCCAAACGATATAGAAATCGGTGCTCATGCAGTTGCAGAAATTAAGGTAAATACTTATTTGTAAAAACCAATAGGTATCAAATATTTTATACGGTACAATTATTATTTAAATCAAAAAGTGAAGATTTGTTCTAAAAGGTAAAAAGTTTCTATAATCGGTAAAGAGTTTTGCATTCTCTGTACTTAAATGCAGTGTATATATGTAACTGTCATCTGAAGTTTGAAAAATTTAATATTTATAAAGTAACGTAACATACAACAAACATACTAACTATAATCCATGTAAAACATTTTAGCATAAACTAAAACGATAATTGACGTCCGTGGAGTTCTATACATATCGAACGTCAAATAACACTGACGTAATCTGAATCTATTTGATTCCTGTAATGTGATCCTGTGGATCTGCTGAATCTATTTCAGATCCTATACGAAGTTTTTAGCGAAGACTTTTTGAGTTGCTCATATTCATCATTATCATCATCAACAGCCCACTCCCGTTCACTGCTAGACATAGGCCTCCCCAC
>DWME01000425.1:0-33926 GCA_018244795.1 Parelbella ahira ahira | reverse complement strand
GCGAAGAGCTGAAGATCGCGCTCAGTGGCGTGCCGTTGGAGCGGCCTATGTCCAGCAGTGGACGGGAGTAGGCTGATGATGATGTATATACAATGACGTAACATCACGCCTGTAATCCCCGAAGAGGTAAGCAGAGGAGTGTAGCACACTCCCACATTTCACCAGTTACGATTAAGTCCCACGGAATATTTATTTATTTATCCTATAACCATACAACTATATCCTATTTCTCAACTCACATAAATACCTACTTGCACACACATACGCGGTCGATTGTCACACAGAGCACACATTCACACCGTTTTATTTCATCCGTGTTTTTATTTGTTTAGAGCGATATCAAAGTAAACGCCATCATTAGGTTAGCCGCAGGAGATGGCGGGTTATATCTTCATTGTGTTTTTATTGTTCCCATACTATCTGTTACGACTGATAATCACAGCTGATACCATCGATTTTAAACCTTATGTCTTCAATAATAAGGGTTAAGTGATATGTATTGGTGATATGAAAAAACAATAAAAGGTGTCGTGTGCGCGCTTTAATGCTACGCAGCTGACGCCACCTAGCGTTTGACGGGTTAATATAGTCGTATGGTATAGTTTTTATAGCTTTCTTTATTTTAAAATAAACGATTTATAAATACAGATTAAAATAGCCTTTAATATCTACGCAATTATGGTTAAAATAGACCACATGTATCTTTATGTATGCTTCTTATTAGTAAAGCAAATAAAGTCCAAAAAGATCGATTTCAGTTATGGTTATAAATGATCTTTTATGAGCGATCCTTTTACTGTTTCAGAAATCGACAGCCTTCAAAAGTACTTCCGGTGCAATATTAAACGAGGTCTCAAAAAAGGCGCGAAAATGGTTCTCCTGTAATGACAACAACGTAGTAACATCTCTGCTGTTGCAAATAGCCTAAGGCGAGAGTCACCAGTTACCAGCAGATGGTAAGCTTAGCGTCTTATTAGCCAAGTTAAATTTATATTTTTAAAATCAATTTTTTAGTAACATATTTCCTGTACTACAATTAACAAAATTATGCTACAAGGTTCCATAACTCAAACATTATTGTTATTTAACATGGAACCTTGTATCATTAAAGGAGTGATACAATTAACGTCTTGTACCGATATTTTTATATGGCGATTGGCACTATTAATAGGCCTGTAACCTACGGAGCGGAACGGCACTGGGCTCGACACATTGCCTCCGTAGTCCAAACCCTCGGCCCGTAATTACAGCTTTACACCAATTGCCAAACGTTTCTTTTATTTCCGACCGAACAAAGCCGTAATGAGACTAATGTTTTCAAGGGAAGAAAAGATATAGGCTCAATTAAAAAGTAAATATTATCTAAATCTTTGAGTTCAAAGTTTTATTTTAAGTTATAAACGAATATTTAAATTACATTAATGTGGTATGGTTTGAGACGTTACATGGCTAATGGTTAAAGGTGTTACAAAAAATAAAAGGGATGTAAATTAACAAACTATTTCTATACTTACTTCATATTTTGTTGTCCGACCAGAAAAATTAAAATACTTGTCTTTTAAATAAACTAACATAAATAATAAATAAATAAAAAAACTTCCACTAAACTATCATACATAATAAATGTCTAAAATGTTCTCACAAACCTATCTGCATGTACCAGGAAAATATGAAAAGGCAGGTGGTAAACAAGGCCGCTCGTATCAAGATAATTAAGGGCTGAAACACAAGAGGTATTCAGAGGTGTCGTGCGTCGCGGTGCTCGCCCGTGTCGCCCGGCGGGGCGCCGCGCTGCGACCATAGGGTTGCCACGATCATGTTTTTATTTATTTATTTATTTAGTATAAGACTGCCCTGTTGATCGAGTGGTTGCAGAGCGACTGCTAATCGAGAGGTCCTGAGTTCGGATCCCGTGTCGGGTACTGTTTATTTTTCTAACTTTGGTTTTCTTATAGAAATTTTTAGTAGTGACTCGGAGTATGAATATGATGTTCGATGTATGGCAATAGGTTCACCACTTATTCCGTTGTGGGACTTAAAGGAACTGGTGAAACGTGGAAGTGTACTGCACTCCCCTGCCTACCCCTTCTGATATTACAGGAATGGAATCACGTTTTTTATTTAGTATAAGATAGTATTTGGCCACAGACTTGCCTGTTAGACAGCAAAAGTGTGGCATATAGTGTAGCATGTTGGCCTAGAATCTACCTATCCACACTGACGTTTACCTTTAGTTCTATTTATTTACTTACATTTTTGCAACCCTGTTTTATCGTTCGTCTGTAGGACACGGGTCTCCTCTTAGAATGAGACTTACATACATTATGCCTATAGATATTCTCACCAGGTCATTTATTGTGGGGTAAGCAGCGAGCACGGAGTGCGAAATATTATATTAATACGCCAAATAGACTTATATTTTGCATATATTTATATATTCTGCATGGCAGAATGCATAACAAGCACTTTAAGTTAGTAAAGCTTGAGATATTTGATGGTTAGTGCTCTTTGCCTTCCCTCTAAGAAACCCGGCGTGCTGATACAATAATAATATAGAAATTTAAATAATTATGAAATATACATAGTTATATTTGTCATACATTTGTTAATATTATAATAGTTTTTGAGTTGGAGGTTGTCAAAGAAACAAGGTTATCGTCAGCCCTATGCTTAGATTTCACATTAGAATTGACATTAGGGGTGTCGGCGCGTCCATGGGCCCGTTGAGCAGCGGCGCGGAAACTGCGTCCATTGTGACAGCCCTCGGCGACCCGCACTGGGACCGACGCGTGGTTCCTTACACTTGCTGTGTTGATTTTAATTTAAACTTAAAAACGTTCTAAATTTAAATGCGTATGACAATGCTGCGAATATTTTAATTTAAACTTAAAAAGTTCGAAATTTAAACGCGCATGACAGTGGTTCAAATATTTTAATTGAAACTTAATTATGTTATAAATTTAAGCGTATCCTTAACAACGCCACTTCAACCACGTCAGACTTCTAAGAATACGGATATTAAATTATTGGTACTCTGCCTACCCCGAAAGGATCCTGATGAACATGGATGTCTTGAACTAAACCTTGTTCTGAACTAAAACAAATGAAAATATCTAATTTATATCAGACTGCTATCACCTTTTAAGATCTACTATGGAATGTTAAAAAAGTAAACTCGTCTTGTATTTAAACTGATGAGATGTGCTGCACACAGCGCCGTATTCTTTGTGTTCGCTGCGCGGTAAACAATACGTCCACTGAGTGGAAACGAGTCTCTAAGGCCGGCTCTGGCACGAGGCCGATGGCTTTGCACTGTATGCTTAAATATCGCAGGAAGCCATCGTTCTACTCCGCTGGTCCCAGTATATTAGCTGATGGAACCGCAAGGCAGGATGTTCACCACCGTAGGGCAGTAGTCCCCATGAGAATTGCTCGGGTGGAAGTCCTCGAGGCTCGTAATGCTTACGCAGGGCCATTAGTCGCAGTGTGGGATGGTTCAATCCATCCATCGGCTGATGGAAATGTCGTGTGAAGGACTCCTTTTAAGGCCTCTGCATGTATGCACGCACGCTTTCGATTTTTAAATGGACTGAATTTGGAACCGACTGTCGAGGGTTAGACTCGGATTGGACGATGAAGTGTTAAAATGAAAGGGTTAAAAGAATAAACTGTTCGTAAAAATTCATGTTGTTTAAATAAACTAATACTTATGTAAGTGTTAAAATCAAACTGATTAAAAGATTAAAATATAATATTTAAATATGAACTTACAATTTTAAAAAACTGAGAATTTTCTAACGCAAAATATACAACCTGCTCTAGATTTATATTAATGTAGGTATGGTAATTTTCGTGTAGGTATCTGACTCAGCTACGTTATATAAAAATAGCACATAAACTGGCGTACTTGTATGCAGATAGTGTGAATGTTGAATAAACATCTCAAGTATGTAAAAATATACCTACATATTTAGAACGCGTATCTCCGCACTACCCAGCAATTGCTCAGCGTTATAATATACTAAAAATTATATTAACAATAATATGTAATACAGAAAATGCATTAATATTTCTAAACACTGGGATATACCTATGAAGCCTTTGACAAAACCGTATTCATACATTTTTAATATTGTAATGGCTTGCAAGTACAGCCTGCCTTCACTTCTCAGCCCTTGTTGGACAACATGGCGCTGGCTGACAATAGACTCGCCGACTGGAAACACTTCTCACTGGCTGCTTCAATAGTATGTGATGGAAGCAGCGTGTGAAGAAAATGGGACGTGTTTTTTTTTAATATTCTCCAGTCCCTATTTCTGGCTTAGGTATTATTGTTCAGAGATTTGTTAATATTATATTTATATTTCTGAATATTACTATAAAAATTTTATATCTATCAATTATACAGTAACATAATTATAACATGTTGAGCAAATATACCTTTCTCTTTCTACTGTTCTATATTCCTTCCTTTTTGCACTTTCTATAACCTTCCTATGTTATATGCAATGTTTCATTTACCATGCCTATTCATTTTACCTATCAACCACGTTAGCGACAGGGTAAAACACTACCAACAGATGTAGTAAGTATAAATTTATGTATTTTCTGTTAGTTTTCCATAGTGAAAAATCATAGTGGAGAGTAGAGAGAGTATGAATAGCATATAATTTATTTGTGTTTGTTGACAGATGTCGGTAGGCCTCAACGATTCAATAGTAAGAAATAATTTATACATACATACATATCTTCCCCCCAGGTCCCTTACGAGGTAGGCAGAGAGCACGGAGTGCCAAATATCCCTACCCTTACATACCTGCCGTGCTTCTTCCACATTAATCAATCTCTCCGTACATACACGCCGGTTTTGGAGACTTCCAACTTCTAAATAATTTATAAACATAGTATTGTATAACATGGAACTTCCGAGTGACGCCATCAAATTGTTATCTACACAGTTTTAAGTCTTGTGAACGCAACATTTATCTCACTTAAATATCTGCAAATAAAAAATTACGCAGTTAACGACACTACAAAAACGCCACTTGAACCCGAATAATGACACTCTTTCTATTATACGCAATTTGCTGTTCCTGTTCTTCAATAAAGTCTCGAAAAATCGATTACTCAGTTTAATAAAAAACAACGAAGGGGAGGCCGGGGCGCAATGGCTGTGCAGTTAAAAAGCGCGGATGCGAACATTTGTAGCAATAATTCGGGCCGCAAGCCCGTGGGGTGAGCCGCGGCTGCTGTTGAAAGAATGATACATCATCAGACCAATAATAAATCACACATGATTCAATTAGAAAAATACGGCGGGCGAGCATGCGAAAAACGTTGGAGTTTTGTCGCCTTTTCATCAAAGCCCTCCCATTTACAAAGTAATTTGACGTTCCGGGTAGCGTCATCAATCAAACGCAATTAACAGTGCTGCGATTCGCAAAACTGCATAATTGCATTCTATTAGAACGTGTGCGACAAAAATTACTACAGAACACAGTACATACCTACATATTTACGCAAGCCTAGATAACGTAAATAGTATCCTTATACTTCATGCAGAGTTATCATTTCAAATGCACTTACCTGCATACATGTAGCCATATTGCCTATATATATATAACAAGTATACAACATATCGTTTCACTAAAATTTATTTCCTAAAGTGTAACATTTCCGAACTATATAACCTGTATGGGGGCTGTCGGCAAAATATTTCAAACGCTAAAATTCCGCTCAAAAATTTTCATGCATTTGGCAAAAATCGAGTAATAATATTGACGGTTTAACACATGAGCTTTCGGCGCACTCAATAACTCATTGGCGAAATGTAACGGCCGCGTCGAGGGGAGAGTGGGCGCGGTGAGACTCGTGTCACGTGCCAGTAATGAGTTCCACACTCCCCCTCCCGCCCCAACACGCTGGTATGGAATTTCACACATATATTCCGCGCTTCTGATTATTCTGATTTATTGCGTCACATTCGTTTTTATTTTGGACGGCGTATAAACTGCTAATACTTTATTTTGGACGTTGTTAATACTTTATTTTGGACAATTTACAAACTTGTAACACATTTAGGACACCGTATAAAATATTTATATGTGTGTATATTGTTTTTGACGACATATAAATTGCAAATACTTTTGTTTTTGAAGACGAACGAAATACTTATACTTTCTTCTGGATGACTAGGTATTGTACTGTTAACACTTTATTTTGGTGAATATACAAATTACCTACCTACTAATATTTTATGTTGAAGGAAGTATAAACGGCTTATACTTTATTTCGGCCGATATACGCACCGCTAATATGTCATTATGACGATAAAATTACAATATTGTAGCTATATGCATTTATTATCATACTAAATTCTCGCAAGTAGTACCTATTTATTTGCTAAACAACTTCTTCAACAACTTCGAGGGGTAGCCAGAGGAGTGTCGTACACGTGACCAGCCTATCGCCGTACAATCAGTTCAGATCCAGACTCCTTGACTGAGAACTTAAAGTTAGAAAAACCTAATATCGCTTTGTCCGACTCGGGGCTCTAAACTAAGACATCTTGATCGTAATTGGCGCTCGCAATTACTATTATTTGACCAAGAAGATTGTCATTTTATCAATTTATTAATGAGATTTTCTTAAATTATGAACAGTATCTACAATATATTTGTGCCCGATGTATGGCAATAGGTTCACCACCTATTCCATGGGGCTTTAATGTAACTAGTGAAATGTGGGAGTGTACTACACTTCTACATCTGCCTTCGGGGATTACAGGTGTGATGCTACGTTTTATCTATTATATACCAATTATACTCCCTCTTATGTCATAAACCCTGTATACAGGCAGCTACGCCGCCCATTTTCAGTTTCAATCTGACTATAGAGCGGAGAAACAAGTGGACGTTATTTTTCGTTTCCATTCGTAGAGCTCTAAGTAACAAGCCAGCCGAAACGTATGAGCTGGGTTCTATTCGGCCTAATTACTGGATTATATCTGCTTTCCAACGCATAAGATTATAGATTAAAGATGACTGCCTCGTTGGTCGAGTGGTTGCAAGCGCTACTGCCGATCGGGAGGTCCTGGGTTCAAATTCCGGGTCAGGTACTATCGGATTTCTCTAATTTAGAACTTCTAACAGTGACACGGAGTCTGGATCCGTGCCCTGAGTAGGAATTTGTTCACCACCTATTCCATGGGACGTAAACGTAACTAATGAAATGTGAGAGTGGACTAGACTCCTCTACCCACCCCTTCAGGGACTACAGAATGTGATGTTACGTTTTTTTAAGATTAAAGATAACAAAACACCCGCTGAACAGTTTCCATCCGTTGCAACAACCTGATAATTTCATTGCATTGTTGACCGAATCTTACTTCCTGTACTCGACAACAAAAGCATATATATATACATACTACATGTATGTATGTGTAATGTATGAAAAAAGCGGTAAAGCGTCGAATTTTAACTCGATTGTAACAAAATGCATTAACTGGATCTACCTTCTTTTTTACCCGATACTTATTGCCTCAGGTTAAATGGATTTCCATAGAACTCACACTCTACTAGAACGGTACAGAATTTAACTTTATATTAAATCACGCCTGTAATCCCTGAAGGGTTAGGCGCAAGAATTTAGTACGCTCCCATTTTTCACAGGTTACGTTTACGTCCTACCAGGACAAAAGTGGTGAGCCTATTGCCATACACTGGGCACAGTTATTTATAAATATTTCATTATCATTATTAAAGCACACCGGCTTAAATTACGTAGGTATGTTTTTGGAGGAAGCCCGATTAGTTTTTGAAGTCTCTCAGCTTGTCAATAGAATGTGTCTCCATTATGTCGCAGCGCAGACTCAATGTGTCAGTGAGGCGAAGCATAATCATACGTAAATTAAATCAATAAGTACATAATTTTATCAGATATATTGGCACTCACAAAATGTTTAAAAATAAAATTTGGGTATTGGCCAACTCGTTATAATTTAGAAGGAAATGACATTCGATCATTAATGACGTTAGTTAATGACATTAGGTACCCGCTTACCATCAGGCGGCCCGTCCACCTGTTTGCTGTTGACAATTTAAAAAAAAATACACTGTATAAGCCCTCTATTATTCTACTCTTGGATACGAATCTCCTTACAGAACAATAGGATTAGGGATAGAATTTTAACAAAATAATATTCAAGATAAAATTTTATCCGCACCCTCTATAAATTCGTAACTCTACATCCCAACCGGAAAGGTATCCCTTAAAATTCAAGTGGCCAATTACCCGGCAACATTTGGTCTGCTGTGTTCACCTCTTGGGTGGAAGTGCTCTCCGCGCATTGTCCAACGTTCAGCGACATTGGCGCTCAAGTGCTGCAAAACAGCGGGGTCCTTTTGAGAGGAATAGGTACCGTGCTGCGCTGTGTCGTGATACATCAGTTGTGACGGTCGTTGGTTAATGTGTTATTAGGACTTATTCAGTCGGGTAACTGTTTGCAAAATGACGGTTTGATTATTCGTATATATTTGAGGATTTAAGCGATAAAAGACATGGTATTCATTAAATTTATATACATTTTTAACATTCAATTATAAAGGCTTATACACAATAGTTTAATATTAAAACAAGGAAGTGATATCACAAGACATCGCATTTTTTAATTAAAAAATAGATGTGTTTAAATTACAAAGGTTAATTCACAATTATCTAATTAACACGTACTATCGCGTAAATTAAAAATGATATTTTCGTCTTAATAACAAAAATATTTTTTTACAGTACTATCAATAGTTATTATGATTTATTCATAATTTACATCAAAACATAACTTTTAATGATTTGCAGAAAATAATTAAGTTTTTAATAAACATAATTAACATTCATATTAAAAAAAAAATACAATTTAAAATCGTTTTTAAATAATTAAATCGTTACATCGTTCAACAATTTGCATTATTAGTTTCGTATAACAAATTCGATTTTTTGAGATCGGAGAGCATTGAGCCGTCAACTGAACCGCGTTAGATCTATTATACAGAATACAAACCCGCATTTTTTCCATTCATCTATATTACTAGGGCATTCTTACAGCAGCCCTTTAGTGTAACAACCCGAAAGTCGGTAAATAGTCAACAAAAGGGCCCACAATACCCCAATGCCAATGTTTGGGCGAAAATAAAAGATCTTTCAAGAAATATTCCTCATTGTACTCGAATGCATTGTCCGTTGCAGCGCTGTTAAACTTAGGGTTGCACAAAACCGTTCGGTAGCTGGCGGGCCGCTTGTCAAAGCGTCCTCATGTTTGCCTGCAATATAAGTTATATTGCCGTAATCGAGTGAAATTCTTTGACGACTCCGAGAACACCGACCTACCTTATCAGCCCTGGCTCTTCAGACTTTCCAATCTATATCATATTTCTTGCTCCTTGCGGCTGTATTTGGGGCTGTTTTTCTTAATTGCCTTAAAATAAAGCATTCAAAAAGTTAACTTTATTGTTCTATGAAACAATTTTTTTTTAATGTACCTTTCTATGTAACTACTCGTAATCTTCTGCGCACAAATACTTATATTTAATTTAACAAGTGAGGTATCCTATGTAGGTACCTATATTAGTAATTATTTTACTAAAGTTATACCATTTCGCCAGGTCTCATATAGCATCGGCAGGGAGCATGGAGAGCCAAATATCTATCGTTACAGATCTGACGTACTTTTCCTATATCCATTATACATGCACTCATACATACATATATACACGTAAAGTTAAAACGTAACACCACGCCTTCAAACCTCATAGGAGTAAGCAGAGAGTTGTAGTAGGTACCTACTCTTCCACGTTTTACCAGTTACGTTGACGTCCTATCATGGAACAGCGGTGAACCTATTGGCTTCCATCGCACACAAATCTAGATTCCGAGTCATTACTGGTAATTTCAAATTAGAATGCTATCCGATCCTGGGATCGAATCCAGGGCCTCGCCAGCAGCAGTCGCGCTTGCAACTCTACTCAACCAGCAAGGCAGTTATCCTCATTTACAACTATATTTTGCTCAGTCGTCAATGTACAATCATCCAAATTATCTACATCCAAAGGACAGGTTCTTTCTACCCACGTCGTATATGACCTGGCGTGACTATATAAAACGACGAGACCATAAAACCAGCATTTTGAACGAGCAATAAAACAATATTCATCTGACCGTTCAGTACGACTACAACTAGCCCGACTTATCTGCGCTTAGAAAGCAGAGGCCAAGCGGTTAGAGCATATCTTTACAACTTAATAGCCCCACATTTGCGAATATTTCCAACTATAAAACGAACCAAGTACCTACCTATCCATGTACATTGAATAGCTGTCATAAACAGATATCTTAACAATGTATCTGTTTTCGTAAACAGGAGTGATAAGAAAAACTTCAACGATGCCGCCGCGGGTAGATAAACAATTGTATTGAACCATAAATAATGCGGGTTTGTTTGTGTACTAGCTTGTTTCGCAAAGTGGCTGGCAGCGGTTGGATGCTGAAAATCGAGCTCAGTGGCGAGCTGTTGAGGAGTCCTATGCCCAGCGATGGAGGGGGGTAGACTGATGATGATGAAGCTTCCTTACTGCACTGTTGGTAACCAATGATATCTTATCTCGGTATATAAATATTTTTTTTATACTTCTCTGCATACATACATATCTTCACGCCAAGTTGCTTACGGGATAGGCAGAAAGCACGGAGTGTTAAATAATCCTATAGTTGCATACCTGCCGCGCTACTAATATTCTTATTTCTTTTTATTATTCTCTAACCTCCCAAATAAATGTCGTTTCAACCTGAAATATTATTATTTAAAATTTATAGCGTCCAAACATTTAATGATGGAATTACAGTGATTTTTATTATTTAATTATCAACATTGTTAAGATAATATTGTTATTGTGATAATCTCTTTTTGTTTTCTATTCTTTTATTATATTTTATCTATTAAATTTATTTTCTTCCATACCTACATATAATTATGAAAAATTGTTTCGGTTGGAATTCTGTTACTATGCATTATTTTAAAAACTCTCCAACTTAGAAAGCAAAATACGCAACATAAAGGGTCAATTGTCAAAGTTCTGTAGTTTTGAAAATATATGCATACCGTATTTATTTACAATATACAATATACTCGTTGGTCGAAAAATCGTAAGCGGGACTGCTGATCGAGAAGTCTTGGTTTCGATCCTCGAGCAGGTACCTACTATTGAATTTTTCTAACTTAGAATGTTTTCCTAGTTAAAATTTTTTGTTGTGGCTCGGAGTCCGAATTAATGCTCAGTGCACTAAACACACCCTCTATTAAAAAGTGGAACATAGACGTAACTGATAAAATATAATGATAAAACATGGAAGTGTAAGTACTGCAATCCCCAGCCTACCTCTTCGGAGATTACAGGCGTGATGTTAGGTTTTATGTTTAAAACTTATGGTTATAACTAGAGCAGTATAACATTAATTAAGAACCAATCTATTTCTGATAAAATTTTATTATTAAAAAATTTTTCACCGGAGAAATTTAAATAAAGAATAAAGTTGCTTCAAACTTCGTCCATGACACCGCGCGCTCGCGAAGCGCGGGAAACTCGCGAAGTTTGCTACAAGTTTCCCGGCACGCCCGGCCCCGCCCCCTCGCGCCGTCTCGCTCGCACCGCGACAAGCGGCTAACCGCACGCGGACGTTGCTCAAACTCTACTCACTTTGTTTCGCACTTTATTTCGTCATCAATTTTGACTTCGCAATGATGTTTTCGGTGACGGCAAGTTTTCAAACGAAATTTTGTTTGTACGTTATCTTTGTGGTTTTTTTTATGGAAACTTTCAATAATACTATGGGAAAAGTTTGGGTCAACTTATTTTGCTATTTATAAAAGTAATGATTGGTTCTTTTTATTATTTCTACTAAATTCAGAACATATGTTATGTGTAGGTACATTTACACCTGTCTAATAGACCATGTTTGTTATTATGTGTACACTTGTGTTAATTTATCTACCCCAATATAGAAATTACGTGTATCATCGACAACCCCGAGTCAGAATTCCTTGCGTGCTTTATCGAAATGAAGTGCCACCCTACGAGGCGCACTCCCGATTCAAACATGAAAATCATAATTTTTCATGAGCTCGTTGATAGGTTTTCGCGCCGGCCGCGGTTTCCCGCCGCCCCGTGGCCTAATTACCGCCGCCTCGCGATACGTCACCGCGGTGATTCAAAAAAATCCACCCATCCCACTCCCACCTGTGATCGACGGCGGCGGGCGTCTCGCTTCCGCTAGCATTTTTATAAAAACGCAGACACCGACCACAGCTGTCCCGTTCGTTCCCGCTGCGGCTCCGCGCTGCCCGCACCCTTCGTCTCCTTCCCGCTTTTTACGAGACGTAGGGGCCGCCACCCGGGTGGGGGCGGCGACCGCGCGAACGCAAAATATTGACCATCGGAAAAAGTCGCGTCGTATCGCAGTCATCAGTCGAAACTGAGTCCTCGCGAGTACGCGTCCCTTCGCGGCGACTTCGGTGCGCGTCGTGAGTCTTCGGCTTGCGGTCTCTGCGAGTCGCCCATTTATTTTTCCGAACCCCCGCCCGGCGTCTTGTTCGCGCCCAACAAGTGGTGCGGAGTCGAGACGGCCGCTCGCGACTCACACCGTCACACGGCGTCTCGCGCCCATACTTTACACAACTTTCCGGAGTGCTCCGCGCGCGCTTCGCCGCGAGTTTGAAATTCGATCGCGTGTTCAAAACTTTTGCCGAAGTGTTCGTAGACTAGTGGCGTGACGTAGGACTTTAGTGGTGTGTCGAGGGATTGAGTTCGAGGGTATACTGGAGTCGATGCACCTTCCGCACGCGAGCCCCCCGGCCCCGACCATGGCGGACGTATACGCCCACATCCATGACTACTACCGACAGAGCCACGGCGAGCTGGTGCAGACTGGATCGCCTGCTGTTCTGTGCTCAGCCCTTCCAGGACATTGGCGCTCGAACAAGTCCCTCCCGTTGGCTTTCAAAGTAGTCGCCTTAGATGACGTTCAAGATGGTACTTTGGTGACCATTAAAGCTGGCAATGATGAGAATGTAATGGCAGAACTCAGAAACTGTACTGCAGTAATGAAAAACCAAGTAGCGAAATTCAATGACTTACGATTCGTAGGCCGCAGTGGACGCGGCAAGTCATTTTCGCTAACCATCACCATCAGCACGTACCCCAGCCAAGTAGCTACCTACACGAAAGCCATCAAAGTCACAGTCGATGGACCCAGGGAACCGAGGACGAAGCAAAGTGAGTATAGTAAGTCACACGATTACCATTATTATTATTTGCTATTGTGCGTTACACTTTTTAAACGTCCCCAAATTTTCTCTCTCAAAACTCTCAATCATCAAAACGAAGCACGACAAAATAGCCAATCATAAATAAAACTAGAAAAACATTGACATAAAACCCAACATATTAAGATGTACATTTATTTTACACTATAATTCTTAAAATTTCGTTATATTTCTATTTATCTCGTTATATTTGAATTTAAAAAAAAATTGCAATTTATTGAATTAAATTTTAATTTCGACGCCATAAATTGGCGCAAATCAAAACAAAGGCAGAACGTGTAAAACACGACTCGTTTAATCGTGTGCGCGCGCGACGCTGGCCGCCCGCCAGCCCGCAGCGCCGCCGCCGCGTCCAACCGCATTCAAAATAGTTTTATTTCCAATCCACTCGTATTAAAATCGAGCAATTCATTCCAACGACCCCACATAAACGCAAGATCGTCTTAATAAAACCATAATGACTTCGCCAGAGTAAAGTTAAGAGATCAGACTCCTTTCGTTGATATGAGTCTACCTAGGTACCTAGTAGATTAGGTTCTTTCCTTATTGTTACAGTTATTTAAATATTATATATATTTGACTGTAAATTAACTAGGAAGGTTATTCTTTCTAAAGGAATATGGCAGGCTATGCTACAGGTCTAAATAACTTAAGATAATCACGACTATGAGTAAGGAATAATTTCCAATTTTATAATACAAAATTAAATTCAGGACCAGTACCTATTTAATAATCATTAAATAAGGTTTTAATTTAAAATCATTTAATGATGTTCATTACAAACTATCAGATACAATTAAAAGGTAATGCCGTATTAATTATAGGTATTCCTGCGAGAAACTTTCATCTTTACTTAAAACTTTCGTCTCACAACTTTCTTAAAAGTTATAGCAGTAAATATTTTAATAGCTTATTTCAATAAATAAACTTTTCTATGACGTCTCACGCAAATTAAATACAAAACAATAACCAATAAACTCTGCTATTTAATTTAAAAAAATATTGTATAATAGTTTCTCATTATAGTTTTTATAAAATATAACTCATGAATCACATAAAATAATTAATTATAAGCGTACAACGACGAAACACACGCGCGTATATTTCACCCGGACATTAATAGAAGCTAGACAATAAATCAATTGCTAGTTATTGCGAAACGAACCCGGACTTTTACACTTTGAAAAAATCATTGAGGAATTTTAAAATGAAAAAACAATACAATACGCAACATATGCACGATTTTAACCGTACGTGAGAATCAGTCAATCACATGGACATTAATTAGATGTTCCGTTTAATCTCCCCAAGAATTATCGTTGAGAAGGATTGGAGGAGTGTGCCCTCCCAAAAATAGCCTCCGATTGTTCTCTCTTTACGACACTGAACTTAAAGTAATGTGTTTTGACGTTCGCCTTATAAATGGTTATTGGTGTTTAGCGCGAGAATGCTTTTAAATGTGTAAGCCGACAGCGCTTGAGCTGGTTGAGGGCGGGTTCCTCAGTTGTTACACTCATTATTTATTAGCACCTAACTGGCAACTCGAATCTGTTTAACTAAACGTGAAAACGAAGTCAATTAGACTTTGTTAACAGGTTTTATTTTAAAATAAATTTGTAGAAGATTGCTGTATTAATTGTCCTATAGATAATATAAGTACGTAACAATTTATGGTAAATTAAAAACAATAGATCTATGTAGATCACAGTGGTTATTGGATACAATTAAACAATTCACGTCGCATGTAGGAAGCAAAAGCTAATGTAAATACTAGGCTTTACGATTCTAATCAAAATGTTTAAGTTCAAAAGATCGTAACAGACATATCATTAGTCTTTTATATACAGCGAAGTCAAGGGACCACAGAAACAATCGAATGCATTAATTAATAAATGAGTGAATCATTTCGTCATAAACAAAGTAATACAATATTGCACGAACTATTCTATAGATTCATAACACAATTGCAATTGAACTGATATTAGATAATCTCCACCTAAATTTGTCGCTCTATTAAAAAAATTAAATCAATTAAAATTTCTCGGTATTTACAATGCATTTTAATTAAATAAAGCCACATCAAAAATATTCAAAACGATTTTAATTCTCTCCCTGTGTAACATACGAGTACATTTAATAACTGAAACCGAAACGCAGTCCGACCGAATTAAAACGAAAATCAAAATGTTTTGACACACCACAAATCTATTTTCGTGTAACAGCACGCAGCGAGACGGGCTGTGTAAACAGACATTGCGCCCAAACTTCGGTCAATAATAAAAAAGACAGTGTGCGGAAAAACTAACATCCTCGGACATAAACATCAAAGGTTTCGAGATAATAACGATAATAACGATCAATCCGTAGCGGACTAATGGCCGCGCGCTAATTAGGGCCAATCCACACGGGTCCGCGCCATCCGACCCAGGCGCAATCCAGCCGCGCGTGGCCAACGCTGTCAAACTACTGTCACCTATTCTAAATATAAAATACAATTCACTAAACTACCGTTATATATTCTAAACTTTTTAAATTTAAAATTTAATTCACTTAACTATCGATATCTATTCTAAACAGTTCTAATCTTGAAATTGAATTCACTAACTACCGTTATCTATTCTAAACAGTTCTAATTTTAAAACTTAATTCACTTAACTACCGTTATATAGTCTAAACAGCTCTAGATTCAAATTTTATTTAACTAAACTTTAACTATTCTAAGGACTTACTCTATACCTATTGTAAAATCATAGTAATAATGTAAGAGTAAAGGTAGTGATATTAACCACATAGTACTCCTTGCCTATCTCGTATCGAACCTGGCGTGACAGTATAATAATAATAATACTCTATGAAACATTTGAAAATTGTATGAAATCAAAAGTCACATTTGTCGATTTTCCAGAATTATCTCTTGTTTAAGCCATACCCAAGAATACCCAACATATAATTAAGATTGTATATTGTATATTGTATATTGTTTCTAATAATGAAATTGTTAAAAAAAATTAAGGCGTTAGACGTCTGCCCTGGGCCAGGGTGGTAGTTGTGCCCTAAACCCTCTGGGTGGTAATTGTGCCCTTAATCCTCTCATTCTGAGATACCCGTGTTCCAACAATGGAATGATTAAAAGGGTCGGAACGAACCAAATTTAGATATAACAGGCCACAATAAATAATAATAATAACATCATATATATTTTTTTTTTCTAAAGAACAACGCTTGTGTGCATTTACCCTAACAGTTCCGTGCGCTAATGAACGTGGAACTGCACTATCGACTCGACTGTTGGCAACATCCGTTTTGTTGATTTATTATTGCGTATCAAAATTCCACCTCCAATGCCGCCAACATATGAGTAAAATGTGCCATAACGTTGCAAAAATTACAAAAAGTTTAAAAATGCAAACACTGAAAATTACACACTCTAAAATTGTTTTATATGTTATATTTATCGGTGCTCTTTGTCAACCACGTAAATAACGCGGCGTGGATATATATTATGCATATTTATTAATGTCATTAACTTATCAATCAAGTATTTTACAACAAAAATCATTTAAATGTATTTAAGGTTCTGATATGCCCTATGCGTATTAAAAAATCGCTAATATTGAGAGTATTCGCAAAATTTAATCTATGGCAGTGAACGATCCTCTTACCGTGTTCTTCCTGCCAGTAACCAAAGACTGATAAACAGTAGGCTGAATAAGTCATTGCGTACACCGAAAATAAGACGTAAAGTTTTAAATTTCATATAGGTATTGATTGATTTATATTTTCGTACAATAATCAAAATGGCCTTAAAAGTGGAGCGTAAATTGTTCTGCTTATTTTTCGAAGATAATCCCATCAGTAGTAATATATAAACATTAGTTTATCAATGGTGTTTGTTGATCATACAATATGTTACTAAAATTAAGGATAAGTATCTATATACATTTATATAATGTAGAGAAAGCATTACACATACATACATATTTAAATAATTATGTTACTATGTACCTAACTAAAGTGCTATTGAAGTAGTTTTTATTTAAGTTACTATTTATTTGCACTTACGAATATTTTGTGTGTTACTTCTATTCTAGTATATTAAACTACATACCTTCAACTTAAACCAGATATAGGTTTAATTAACACCTAACAGCTCAAAATAAACACACGAATTTCGAACGATCTATTAGTACAACACTAAAAGGACATTTCAATTAAGGTCAATTAGCTGACGCTTTTCGGAGATCATGTAATAATAGTTGTGATTTAATTCAAAACTTTAATAGCTTCCATTTTTTATTTCATTCAATTTAGTTGTTAAAATTGGTTACATTAATTTAATAGACACCATTAGTGTACGTGACAGTACATTGCTTATTAAATATATTAATTATTATATTAAATGTACAATGACACGCAAAACGTTTACTTACACTTATAAAATATTTTTTCCACGGATGATTAAAAGCATTAATTTTTAGGAATTACTCAATTGACAATGACACGCAAAACGTTTACTTACACTTATAAAATAAATTTTCTACGGATAATTAATTAAACGCATTAATTTCTCGGAATCACTCAATTGCGGGCTTTCTAAGTCTTGATAGTTATAAATATTATATAATTCGTCAATTTAATCATACCTATAAAGTTTCGAATTAGGTCCAATGCCTAGTGCTAACCAGTGCGGCCCAACCGTAATTCGCAAGTGTTGCGAATTCGCACCCTAAACTTCACAACGCGCAATAGGGGTGTTTAATATCACGCTCGCCGTACCAGCGGTTACCAAGTTTCATGGTGCGGCCACGGACGCGTAACAGATGTAAACAATCTCGGGGCAGCGTCGTAAAGTCCCGTTTGATCTGCCCGGCTCCCCCGCCCGCCTCTAAAATATGGATTTTATGTCCCTGCTGCTGTACCACATTCATGCCGACCCTCATAACCGAAGGAGCCGCTCGATGATTAAAATTCAACCCTACTTCCAACTAAAACTTAATGATCTGACCTGAAACCGAAGTTAACATCGCAAGGCGCCCGCTCCTAAAATAGAATCTATGTTCCATGCTAAGAACTTTTCCCTAAGACAGGTAAAAACCCAAATAATCGACCTCCAAACTGAAAACGAACTGGAACTGAAAATTGAGAGCGAAGAAAAATAAAGCACAAACATTAAATTAATGAAGCGGTCTGCCCGGATCTAATACGATCTTAATTCGAGCAGGCCATTCACAGAGGGAATAATAAATCACACATGATTAATATACGAGTACCATTAATTCTGACAAATGTCAGTAGGTAAAACACAACCGGTCGCGACGATCAGATCTAATAAACCCGCACTGTGGAGACAATAAAAATGCGGTGTTTGTTGTTGAGGCAGTCGCCACCCTGTCCGATGTTATGAGCAATAACTCTCACACTCTGATTCCATTTATCCAACATGCTTGGCATCTTCCATTAATTTACGAGTGACTTGCGCTCGCATCTCACTCGAGATATTTAACGCTTGTTTTGACACTTATGTCGTACCGCTCACCATTTTATTGTCCTCCTCGTACCGGAATCGCTCATCATGAAAGCGCTGTATTTTAACTTCATTCTATTATTTAAATAAATAATTATATTCTTGAGTTTTCGGCGTCTATTAATTTTATTCTTATTTAGATCCATTTTAACTATTATCACTTTTACTTTTATAACAAGCTTTACAGATTTATAAATAGATAGTTATGTAATGTATTTATACATTTTCAAAATTTATTTACAAAATTTTCTTTCTTTCTTATAATTTCTACTAATTATAAAATCCAATATCGACATTACTACTCCTAAAATCTTTAATTATTGAAGCTGAAATGTTTCCCAAATTATAGCCGAAGCGTTCCAGCTTTTTAAATATTAATCACAATGAATTCCAAATTTAAAATTCTCCAAATACACCGACATTAAGAGCAGGTCTTGTTACCGCGTTAATATTCCGAGTCCCGCATATGTAAAGGGTTGGGGAACTGAATTTAATTGAATACTGGCATTAACAAATGGAGCAGCCGTTTCCGAGCTCCGCATTTAACTTATTATTGTTCCATGATGCCGGGCGTTCTTCTGCCGGATTGCCGCGTGACAGCACGACGGGCCATCCATCACGTTCTTAATTTAAAATGCCCGCGATTTGGGAAACGCGCGCCCCAAACACTCGCTAATCTCCCGGACTAACGGATTGTGTACAGAAATAAAGCGATCTTCACAAACGTTCTTAATGTCCAATAAAAATCTGTCG
Organism: Parelbella ahira ahira; assembly: GCA_018244795.1. Taxonomy (NCBI): domain Eukaryota; kingdom Metazoa; phylum Arthropoda; class Insecta; order Lepidoptera; family Hesperiidae; genus Parelbella; species Parelbella ahira. Next base: position 14,280 of record DWME01000425.1, on the reverse strand, counting down.
ACACCTGATTATTTACTACACAACAAAGACTGCGAACTGCCACGCACTATGCGCGTACAAAAACGAGGCTAAGTACACAAAATAGTTGCGTAACAATAATCTTTAGAAGAGTCACTACAAGCTGCCGTTCAACAAAGTACAGCAAAGTGCTCGTAAACAGTTAATCCCGTAATAAAAAAGTCGATACACCTGATCGCTTCCAACGAGATGAATCGCGATTGGATTAAAAATGCCCATAAATCTGGAAATAGACGTCGGTGTGGCGTCTTCAGCAGCTATCGATTAAACAAATAAAAATGCGTTTCGCTAGCTGAAAGGCGAAAGGCGAGGCGACGTGACGTTGGAGGGTCGTAAAAACGTATGGCACAGAGATGCCGACTAACTGCAGTAGTAAACCGTTTCGTTTTGTATACATGTCTCTTGTTATAGTCGGCGGACGCGGTAAACAGTGTTGAGGCGTCGCCGCCTTTACGGTCGTCCTTTATAAGTTCTGATCGGGAAGATTCTTAGACGCGACCTCGTCACTTTTTCTTTCTCATGAAGAGCAACGGACAATAATTTGATGCGTATTAGGATATCGCAGATGCAAAAAAGGTCATCGGTATTTTCAAATACTTAAATATAACGGGCAATAAACTGCTAAGTAGAATTATTTAAGCGAAGTATTTGGGCCTTAAACCTTAAAAATAATTAATATAAGAGAGTTATTATTAATACCTATCCGATCTTTAAATGTTTTCCACTTACTGTTATTCAGGTTTTAAGTGGATTTTATTTAAAAAAAAACTTTCTTGTTCTAGATTACGGCTATGGACATCCTGGTGCTTTCAGTCCGTTCTTGCTCAACCCCGGCTGGTTAGATGCAGCGTACCTCAACTACGCCTGGGCTGATTACTTCAGGCCTCCCCAGTTGAGAGATCCAGCAGCTTTAGTCAAAGGTATTGTACATTTAAGTTGTCTATATTAATTACTGATATATTAAAAGGCGTGGGAGTGTACTACACTCCTCTGTCTACGGAATTACCCGCATGAAGTTATGTTATTTTACGTAATATTAAAAATACGGAAGCTACTAGAAATTTAAAGCAACGTCAAAATTAAAACATCAATCAAATAGGAAAGAAATATGTACCCAAATAAAAGCACTAAACATCATATCCACCCAGAATACAGGCCGGTTCACTATTACTACATACTCGTTCCTCTAAAATTCCAATCGGCAAATTATTTGACGTTCGTTAATTTAAAAATTCCCGATTCGGCAAACAACACTCGAAAACATGTTGCTCGCAGCAGAACCACCCTCAAGGCCGTACAACGCAAAAGCGGCTCAAATAAAAGAAGCGCCTCTTGAGCGGTGCAAAACAACACCGGTCCGACCGAAGCAAAACCACCCGCTGAAGTTCCCTCGTCGGGGGCGCAGGGGGTGCAGAACGGAAAACGTACAAAAAGCAACGCCTTCACGTTCGAGAGAGTGTGGAGTCAATTTTATTCCAATGTAGGCGACCGCGCCACCAGCCACTTTTTGTTTCCGACGCTGAAACGCGAGGAGCGTTGTACTCAAACACCTACCGACTTTTATTAAACGTACGCTTCGTTTTTACAGAGACATGCGCAAAACTTTGAGACTGCTCCCATCTGAACCCTCGTCTATTACGTGCTACGATGTGCTCAGTCTGTTCCATTCAAAATAAATTCGTCCGAAAATATAACCAATTATGGATCCACATGGAAAAAGCTTTATTAGAATAAAGAATAACACAATCCAACGCGAGCGTATAAAGTACTAAAAATCATTGATTTTCGCTCCGATAAATGGATGGACAGGTCGCCGTGCTTAATTAAAAATAATTTCGAGAGGAAAGCAAAATCAAATCCAGCAGTCCGGATCACCTCAATCAGGCGCGACGCCGATATTGGCCCCCACCTCACCAAATTACCCCCTAGTTACAACCCCACCCACCCCATGCCTTTTAAAGTGGTCTGCGCACTGCCACTGCTGCAAATATAAAAAGTGCAAAAGATATCCGAGCGTCGCACCACCTCCGAGCTCTTTGTGGCCCAATCTGCGCCTTCATCGTGTCCTTTTTATGCACCAGCTTCTCTTACACGAAATCGAGAATCAAAGCTTGCACGGTAGCTACAAGAACTTTTTGAACACAGCTGCTAATGAAAATTTCACGTTTCGAGCCCTCTGTGTCCACTGTGAGCGGAGATAGCGCGCTTCCTTATCTCGATGGAACTGGCTTTGTGCCGCACACATGTCGCCGGCAGCACCTCCGGCCGTGCCCCGCATCGCTAATGCGAGACTCCGCGCAAAGGAGACATATCCGAGCGAATTACCCCGGAATGTCGTGTCTCGATCGTAAAGAACGACATCGCATTCGGATAAATAAATATTGCACCCTCACCCTCCCAATATCGCACTAAAAAAACATCCCTTTTGGTGAAGCCGCCTTTAAACGCCTACAGATTGTACATTATCCTTAGTACGATTATGCACCCTCGTTGTTCAGGGAATCGGTAGAGTGCCCGCGTGGCCCGAGCTGTCCCTTGGGATAAGTTCTTCATATTACGTCATGTTGCTATATCAGAGAGAAGTAGCAAAGAGCAGACGTTAGATATGGAGATTCAATTACTGAATTTGTGTATTTTTTGCCTGCAGGTGGAGCCGCACCGATCACAACCCCACCCGTGACGTTACCAGGGGCTGAACTGTTTCCATTTCCGCCAGCGATGGCAAACCTACCACCAGCGGGGCTAATTCCATCACCCGGAGCATTTTTACCACCCAGCGGACTTCTTCCCTTCTCGCCGCATCCTGCAGAACTGGCTCTGAAATCTTTACCAGCAGAGCTTTCTCTGAAAAATGGCCTCAATCCTTACGATGCATTAAGGCATTTCCAAAGCAATATGTCTTCAATGGATACGTCGAGCGCCCGACTGTCTCCAACAAGCAGCAGGCAAAGCGGAAGCCCCAGAAGTCTATTAAACGCAAGCCCAAGATCGAAAGCAGATTCAAAGTCGGAAGTCAATTCGACTCACGACGCCACCATATCAGATGAATCAGACGAGGAGCCTATAGAAGTCGTAAAATCTGCGTTCCATCCAACCCGACCAGCGAACGTGGAGCTGCAAGAGATGAAGCAAGTACAAGCGGCAGACTCAACAGTCGCCGACCGACCACGACATCGCAACGAGTTAAAGGCGCCTTCACAACGTACGACCCGAGTGTTATCAACAAGTCCAACATCCACAAAAATCAGCAATGGCACGATTTCAACGCACAAATCAGTTTGGCGACCGTATTGAGTGTCAGTGTACAATCGTTTAGTCAATATTCCGTGTGACGCGGACCCGTTAAATGTGATAAAAGAATGAGCTTGTAAATAATATAGTATTGTTAATAATTGAATATATGTCAGATATTTATTATTAGACGTAGGTAGATCTATTAGGCCGTTAAGAAGTTCATAGCTAAAGAGTTTAGAGATTTTGAATAATAGTTTAATAGCGAATCGTTGTACGCTTGTTAATGCTTCCGATAAAATATTGAATTTGTTTCATATCAAAGTCAAGTCACAGTTATTCGAATGAAAATGAACAAAAACGATGAATATGAATTTATATGTACATAGATATCACTGGTTACCTAAATATTCGAAAATGACTGACTACTTAAGACACTGTAAGTTGTAATTTTGTAAATAATTGTATATAATGTAAAAGTATTTATTGAAGACAGTCATTGTAAAGTAAAGAAAGGATAGTGAGCTATGTACGTATTATATATATATATTGGTTTGTAAATAGTTAGAGACATTATTATTAAAGTAAAAAATATCTCGAAATTTAAACTGTATTTTTGTGAATCCTTTGACCTTTCCTTTAATTCTTAAGTATGTCTTATATAAACTACATTTTTCGTAATAACAAATATGAAAATACAATAAAAAATTTAGGGCAACGCGTTTTTGTAGTAAGTTTTATTATTCTTCATTTCGTAGGTTGTAAACAGGAAGTATTTTTGTATGTTACAACAAAATTTTTTTTTTTTTCATTAACCGGATAATCTATTTAAAAAAAAAACTCCAAATCAATACACTTTTACATTCAATCCATTAATTTCTGATTTGTGTAACCCTATTAGTATTAATTTAAAGTTGCGACTTGAATTTCGTGTTATTTACAACAAACACAAACAAATTAAACACATACAATTATTACAGGTATCAATGCAATCGTTAACAAGACTGAACCGAAGTTGGTGAAACTTTTATGTGAGTTTGTAAACAATCTAATGTAAATAACCATTTTATAAGTCAATCCGAACATATGTTTGTTTATGTTGGTCTGCAACGTGCAGTGCACATGTTTAGTCCCGCTCTATGAAAGATCCGACGGTGACTAACGGGGTTCAGATCCTGCTGGAATATTTTATACAATTGGCTTACCACCTACTCCATAGGATGTAAATGTAACTGGTAAAACGTGGGAGTGTACTACACTTCTCTGTCCACCTCTTCGAGGATTACAGGCGTGATGTTACGTTTGTTTTATACAAAGAATATACATAGGTATGACGAGAACTAAGAAGGTAGAAGAAGCTTGTTAGTTTTGTAAAAATGACGTCAGTTCTGTTTTCGCACTCAGTTCTCTCTGCCCGCTGAAGAGACCTGGCTTGATGAATAATGAGAAGAATGTATGTTGAAGTATATATGAGTTAAACTCCCTTAACACCATTTTGAAAGGAGTACCGTAAGGTACTTATAAAGATTTAATCAAAATAAGTCTAGGATTTATGGACATGTAAGGTTTTGGAACATTTTCTTCGTTTTTTTATGTTGATCGTGAACCCATGAGATGCCTGTAATTTGAGAAATCACAGTGCATAATTATTATCCGAAGGTATATAAAAGAATAATTGAATGTAACATACATAAAATTAGTTAATTGAAAATTACGTGTTTGTGTCCGCTTGCATTTGCCATTACTATTTTATACTGTTACGCCAAATTACTTGCAAATCAGACGTGTTTATTCCACATTCATGATTCTACATAAACGAACGCCGGTTAAGACCTTTGTTTATTCAATTATTGCTATGTATGCAAATTGGGAAAAGTCTACGTAGCGACGGATAGGATGTAGGAGTATACCTACAAATACCACAGTTTAGACATTTAACTCAGATCAAAGTAGCGCAATCGGAGCAGCGGATAAAGCCGCTAATACATTAAAGCGATATCAGCGAAAAGCGCACGCTCGTGCGCAATGCGAAATGTTTGCGTTCAATGACAATTCAATACGCGGTAACGAACATAATGCGCGTTCGTACAAAAAGTACGCTCGGGCGCGTAATGACCGCCCATTGAAGCGCGGCTCAAACGAAATTTCAAATTCAAAATACGCTCATTGAGGCAGCGGCCGTCTGGCCACAGGTTTTTAATACGTCCAAATAGGATAGTCCGGCGTGTGTTTCGTGTTCGGGGGTACTGTAGTAATCGAGCCAAGTGCGGACTTAACATCGCTAGTTTTTTAATATATGATTAATTTTAGCGTGTTTGGGAATGAGAGATCACAATGATCAGAAATTTGAAGTTTTGCTTATTTTAGCATGCTTGGAATCAAAAACACATCACAGTGTATTTTGAGCGCGGAACCAAGTGGCGTGTATACGATTTCTTATCATAGAATGGTACTTACGAAAATTTTCCAAGTAAATTAAAGCCGTTCTATGTTCAGTTTTTTTTAAGGACATTGCGATTCTTCGGTCTATATGGCAAGAAGCGGTCTGTATGAAAATCCAAATTGAAATGATATAAACTAATTTTACATTACAATATTTTTATGTAACTCAACAGTTATAAATATACATATTACACATACGTATTATCTACATATGTATTTCTACACTTTTTACATAAATTATTACATTCTTACTTAGAGTCTTAGATTGAAATCGTGACTAAGAAAATTAAGAAAAAAATAAAAGACCATTTATTTTTCACCGACCGTTTTCGAATAAACTTGCCGATATTTTCACAAGAACGTTCTCGGTATGGATAGCATTTCTGCAAAAAGTGAATCATAAGCTCCACGCGCCCAATGGAATCAAAGGCCAACATAATGAGGAACCTGCGAAGCTCCATTCACTGCGAACGTGACTCGCTCTAAGCAAGACGTGTTCAGGAACAGTTAAAGGGTAATACATTATAATATTTCATAGCATTTTGCCATAATAGCACATATGTTAGTATACTGATATGTTAAACTTTATATAAAAATTAAAACCAAGTCAGTGAGATAGATATTTGGAACGGTACTCTCTTCCTACCTCGTAAATGACTAAATTTTGTACAGGTAGAATCAAACAAAAGATATTCATGAGTATTATTATACCAACATGCCAGCTCCTTTTAGAGGTAGACAGGAAGCAACGAATACGAATCTCTATTCATACATACTTAACTTAGGACTTATGAATAATTTCAGGCATAAAATATCTTCACCTTTCTCATACATATAATACAATCGATTTAGATACCAAAATTTTAATTTTCCGCTTCGCTTCGCTTCTGAACTTTCAAATTTGTTAAAGCCTTCTTCAGCAATATCATGCAGCGACTACGAAAATGTTAATATAACCGACTCTACATACTATAAATTTTATTAATAAAAATACTTTTTACCCTGTTTCAGATCAATTGCCGTTTAAGTTAATCATAAAACAACTTCAATACGCTAATTACCCCAAGCAATAAATGTATTACAATGTTACATATTACATTCGTATTACCATTTCTTTAAATTTAAACAGAAAAATAGTCGAAACAAGAACATAAAAAAACATAAGATCACGCCTGTAACCCTAAAGGGAATTTTAAACGTTCTGAGGTGTTTTCTGTAAGATAGTGTTTTTGACAAATTACACTCGAGTCGCAAATGAGCGATACGGTATGCAGACTGAGCCAGCGGGCCCGGTCTGGTGAGCGCGGCGTGTTTGAGGGGCGGGCGGCTGACCGCGACTCCCTCGCTGGACGCTGAGGACGTGCTGCAATCAGCTAACCGAATCAGCGCCTCGCAAACAGCGCTGACACCGACGCACTGGACACTGTGTGTGTGTTTAACAGTTCTGTCACAAAAGTTATCATCAGTGTATGCGTCGTAAAAGTAAGTCAGGTCATTGTAAAGATTGAACTTCATCCTCTGTGGATTATTATCTTGTTATATCGTTATGCCAGGCCCCTTACGGGATAGACAGAGAGCCAATTCCCCAAGTTGTGTTCACGGTATGCTTCGAATAATAATATAAATATATTAGTACTATATTTAAATATAAATACCTACTAAGCAGTAGGTATTATTAGGCGTTAATTAACTTATCTTAATTAGTCATTATTAATGAATTAACTGATAAGATAAGACTAAAAACTTATTATTTAATCTAACCCCGATATAAAAATTATACTAGTACAATCAAATTTAATAACTACAAGTAAATCAGACAATTACAGTAACATATCATTATAACATATAATTAACATATCATTAACATAACATATCATTAGATATCATAATTGTGAGCACTAGATTGCTTCACTGTTGACCGCCGGTTTTTAGTAGATACCTATGTGAAGCGTTTAGGCTAAAAAATCGGAGAACAACTAAATGAGAAAAGAACAAACTTAATCAAAAACCTTAAAAACAATATACTTTATTGCATACTAAAACAAATAGAACAATTGTGACAAACGAGGTAGAAAGCAATATGCGTAGTAATATCTTAAGTGGTGATTTCTTCCAGACAACTTTGCTGTATAGCAGCAGTTGTCAATGTTAATAAGGCTTAGTAGAGCAATCTTATTCCTAAAGTGCCGATCAATGATGATAGCAGATGTCTATGAATGATACAGGTTCATGCACTTTCTTTACTTCCAAAAACTCTGGTCGTGTCTCTATACTTGTTGTAAATATACTAGCCACTAGTGGGTAAAAGTCATGGGTTCGATGCCTGAGTCAGGCAAGGTATTACTGAGTTTACCTAACTTGAAATTCCAAATAGTAGCATGGCGCCTGGATTAGTGGCCGGCGTATGACAATAGACTCACCTTCTATTCTATTGAACACATACGAGTACCATAACAGGTGAAACGTTTGATTACTACACACGTCTGCCTACTCTTTCGGGGAAATACAGACGTGATGTTAAGTCACGTTGTCAATATAGTCAGTGCTCTATTAAGGTATAGCACAATATTTCAACATGCGGAACCCATTGGGTAGTTACGGGCGCTGTTTGAGGAGCGGGCGGCAGACCGCGGGCGTGCGTCCTGGCGCCCGACAATCAGCTAACCGAATCAGTACAGTACAAACACGGCTGACGTGATAAGATAGGGCAGTGCCACCTCGCTCTACGCTGTCCTGGAACAATAGACGCTGAAAGAAATAGGCGGTGCGGAATGTAAAGGTTCTTATTGAGAACAATTTTGTGGTTTTTGTTTTTGGTCAAATTCATTTCATAAGTTTATTCTAAACAATAGACACGTTTGGAAGGAATAGGCAGTGTGTGATGTGAAAGGTTTTTAACAAGAACAATTTTGTGGTTTTTGTTTTTGTCGAAGTTCATTTCATAAATTCAATATATGAGAAAGAAACTGATAAACTATCACAACGGAAATCAATGCAGTTTCCAAATCTAGCATCGCAACTCAATGCGAAGGCTTGCAACGAAATGCAGCTGTATTCCTAATCACAGTTCTACATCTGGAAAATAATTTAGCATTTCGTTTTTCTAATGTTTATAGCACTGGAATAAATAGTAAGTAATCTATCAAACAAACTACACAAATCAAACACATTTTATTTCCATCAGCTGGATCACGGCATGATTCTAGGCAATCTAGCTAATCAGCGGAAACGAATAGTTGGATCATAATCTGACTATCAATGGACTACTGAAACTGGGCAATCTGATATGTGTACGCTTGATCGCTATTTTACAATATATTTTATTGAGGTCTTGCCACCGCGCGAGTAACTATTGCGAAACACGCAATAAAGAATTTTATTAAATTGAAACACTGGTATGTATGTATATTGTATATACATGATATATAATTGTTATGTATTATATACGCATCTATTATATACATGTATGTAAAAAACATTAGACTATATCATCAAAAATTTTTTCTCAGTAAAATCAATTTTTACCTTTAGGTTTAGTAAATCGGTTAGTTCTAGACAATGTACCTATATTGTATGTACAAAATATTACGTGCAATATATGGGTGTTTAGGAAAGCACTAGAAACCATTAGGCAACGGTGCAGCTGAGGAAAATCTTCGAACAAAGCACCATGAATCGAGGGATTGTTAATGCATTGTCCCTATGGACAGTTTCATAAATATAAACGTTAAAAGATATAAATGGAAGAAATCAATCTTCAATAAATGTACTCATAGCTCCTGAATACTGTGATTCCAATAAACGTGGGTAATGTTAAATAAAACAAGAATACAAAATTAAAAATGTTAAACTTAACAGCTATGACAAGAGATAGGTACATAGATCTCTCCTCTTTGGGGCGGGAGATCTGGAATATCATTAAGGTCTTATAAGTTAATATCCGACACCTGGAATAATGTCTTTTAAAGGCTTCTTCCACTGCTTATCTCTAGCACTCCGCCTCAGAGTTTGGACGCTCTTTCAAAAGCGTCAGAAGGCTTAAAATACGTCGGAGATGCTGGTGATTATCCTGTCTGCAGCACGGACGTGGTCATGGAACGCGACCTGCAACATAATTAATTTAACAGAAGAAACGTTCAGGTCTGTAAAGATAGTGATATTAGTCGTTAGGTCTCTCTGCCTACCCCATAATAGACCTTTCTTAATGATATAATAGTAATACACTGCGTAAAAGTTCCACTGTATATAGCAGAGAAGGCAACAACGGCTTAAAACGCTCGCGGCTCTACACTATCGGATAGATCAGCTGTGCCCAGTGCTCTGGGCTGGATGGGCTCGGAAACTCTAATGGAGCTTTCTATTCCTATAAAAGCAACTAAGATAGATATCTAGTAGTCTCTGCTTCCATTCTCATTCCTGAAGGTGTCTATACTACACTGTAAAATAGATTTACGTTCCATTGTTTTCATGTTTTCCATATAAATTACTTAGCCAACAAATAGAAAAAAGCAATATGAGTTACAAATAAGATTGCACGCAGGAAAAGTGCGTCAGCTTCATAAGATATTTGGCTGTCGGTGTTCTCTGCCCACTTCGTAAAGGAGATAACGTAGCAATATAATAAAAGCAACAGTAACAAGAAATATTTTTCTTTAATACACAAATGAGGATTACAAGATTAAAAAGATATTTTAAGATTTTCTCATGTGAATCTTTTTTATTTTTGAAAACAGCACGGCTAATTCCAGACGTTTGAGAGCACAATGTATTTTATTTTCTCATTTAGGTTACCGGAGACCAGGGGTCGTGGGTTCGACACCGCGTATCAGCGAGGCCATCGCGTGCTTTTATTGTCCAACGTCGGATCCGCACCCTGAGTGCCCCGGGGCACCCGACCGGTCTGTACTGGACCACTTCAGCCATCACTAAAGGGGTTTTAGGATCATGTACCCATTTCTATTTAGCTGTATGTACATATATGTAGTGTTAATGCTTTTGGATTTGATGATATATTTAGTAACAGGCGTACATTTTTCTTGCTGTAAATAAATTGGAAACGTTATTAGTACTTAAGGATTCCTGGAAAGTGGTTTAAGGTAATAATGATAATTATATTTTTAATGTTATTATTATTAAATTAATATACAATGCACTGCACTCAGCCTACCCCTTCAGGGATTAGAGGCGTAAATTTTTTTTTTTATTAAAATGTGGGTGACAGATATTTCGGTGGAACTTTTTCTCAGTGGAAACGTTGCCTACATATAAAATCTATTAGGAGATTTTTTGTTAATAAACCTTATTTAAAGTGTAACTATGAGAGATACCTATATTGAAACCACCTAAAATACTTTTTCTAGAATATGAACAAAAAATACATATCTAACACGTGTTACTCTTGGGCGACTTTTATTTAGTCTTTTAATGTTACTTACATATGTTAGTCTAATACTCGTATCATAGTAAGCAAAAATATCCTTCTAATTCTAAACGTTAATATGTTCAAATAAATAAAATTGGAGTGTCAGTTTGTAATACTAAAATCACCGGTTTTCACTTAATGCATATATACTCCTATATCTACACGGTACATATACCAAAATATATTTTTTTTACTATTTAGTCTGTCTATCTGTCTGTTTGTTCCGGTTAATCTCTGGAACAGCTGGATCGATTTTGAGGGGACTTTCACTGGCAGATAGCTGATGTAATAAAGAGTAACTTGTGCTGCTTTTAAATTAGAATAGTAAAATAAAATAATGTTGCAATGTCCAAGTACTGTCTAGTACCTACCGCGTAAATAACTAAAATCTGCGAACCGAACAATAACTATTTTGTTAAATTCCACGCGAACGAAGTTGCAGGCACAACTAGTATAAGATAAACTGAATACATTTAGAAATAGAAGATGACGTTATTTTATTACGCGTTGCGCGGATTCATTGTTCTCTAATATTAGAATCGTTTGTCTGTTTCCATTTAAAACAGCAGCAGACATATCTATATTGTTCAAAGTTCCCATAATACGTTCATTACCTACAAAAAAAGTACAAGCGTGATGTTATACCCGTTTCAATAACGTGCATTAATGCATTCTTCTGCTTACCGCCTCTTGTAAATACAAGCGTGATGTTATGTAAGTTACAATAATGTATGTACTTTAAAAGTTTGTAAGCAGCATTTTGTATACTACGACTCGTTGATCGTTTCTTTTCAAACTAAAAAGTTAAACCGAATTCAGTATTCTTCTGTGTTTAACTTACTTTTATTATCACTTTTACCGATCTTTAACTTGAAATTGTATTAACAATTCCTTTAAGTTATATTGAACATTAACTATTGCTTATTACATAATTTTGTTTACTTTCAAATCTTATTGCTGAACATTTTACTTCATAATAACTAATTTTAAAATTTGTTTCGTGAGTAATTTTATTAATGTAGAAAAAGCTTGTAATGTCGGTATTCTCTGCCTATCCTAATGAGCATGGCGTAATGATATAATATTAATAAATAATCACCAACTGTTTTATCTTTCCTCTATGGCATTTCCTCACAGAACAAAGCAGGTTGAGACCGTAGTCAGCTATAGTAACTGAATCTAAATTAGAAGAATTTACACATCTTAAAGAAGAACATAATATAATAAACTATTTCAATACATCCCATTACACTGCGAAGCTATGAATATTTTAACGCAAATAATAATAATATGTAGAGACATCTTCGCATACGGCCATCTGATTCCAAAGTAAGTATCAAGAGAGCTTGTACAAAACATTTCCACGGCAAAATTCGTTTTTCGCTAACTGCCATCGAAGCCGCGCCACTCGACGGCGAGATGGGGGCGACAAAACTCAACTGGACAATAGCACGAAAGAAATCACGCCGATAAAATTTTAATGCCTGTATAAAAAGGCTATAAATTTGATTTACGCGCCCCCTACCCCGTAAAACGGGGTAATATCGAAAAATAACATGAGATAATGTTGGCTTACAAAGTGGGGTCGTCGGGCGGGATTAGGGGCTAATCACATTTTTCCATACCGAATCAGTTCTTGTGTGTAAAAAGAATAAAAATCTATTTCTATTTTTGTGTGCCCTAAAAGCAAAATTAGCCTAGAAGTAAAAATAGTCTGGCAGACGATAGCTTTAATCCTCTTATTCTGAGAAGAGACCCGAGTCCAACAGTGGGATAACAGACGGGTTAATGATCATTAGCGTTCCGGTGAATTTATGAAATAATAACATATTTCCCGCAACATAAATATATTTTATAAGTAATTAACTTTAGCTCAACGTCTTCATTGTCTAGTGTTTCCGCTAAAAAAATTCAAAAGTTTCTAGTAGCAGCTCGGAGTCTGGATTCTTGTCCGATGTATGGCTATAGGCTCATCACCTCTTCCATGAAACGTAAACGTTACTGGTGAAACGTGTGAGTGTACTACACTCCTCTGGGTACCTCTTTAGGGATAGCAGCTAAACAAGCTTAAGCTTGCAGATCAATTGGTGTTTGTTAAACACCGGTTTCCGAAATCAGAACAAACGCTGAATCTAAGAGGAGATAATATGTCTAGAAATACGCCGATATTTAAACCGTTTTTCCACCTGATGACGAATTTAAAGTTACTCGCGTGTTTTTTGCAACTGTGTAGTACCAACGATATTATTTTAGCTGGTGGTCAAGGTGATGTTTTAGCCTGGATATAGAATCATAGGTTGTCGAAGGTTGGATATAAGGTTCTACTGTTTTATTATAATAAGATTTGTAAAAATACGTATATATTCCAAACTTTTTGCGAGGGTGTAAAGCTAATTGTAATAATATCGTGGGTCACAGTGGCTGGCAGTGGTTAGATGAAAAGAGCTGAGGATCGAGCTCAGTAATGTGCCATTGGAGAGGCCTATGTCCAGCAGTGGTAGGGGAGAGCTAATGATGATGATGATAAGGCTAATTACATCTACATATATACATATAATTAAGATATTACAATCATGTAACATAAAACTTATCGGATTCGGTATACACAGGTCTATGCCTACCCCGTAAAGGACTTAGCACGAAAATAAAAACAATAAAAAAGTATTTTTGTTACTATCACATCATCACGCTAGGTCCGTTCAAGACTAGGCAAAAAGCACCGAGTGCCTTATATGTATACATATCTATCGGTAATTCGAATCTATCACGAGAATTGTTCAGTCACCTCACCCACTCACCTGCATCACTATTTAGAAATATGATTTATTTCTCACCTATCTTGACCAAATAGATCAGACACTTGCTGATCGAAGAATCGAGAGTCTCCTGCACCGTTATCCGTGTACGACCAGAGTGATAAATGCTTAGGACGACTTGATGTCTGTACAGTTAGAAATAAAGCCACTCGGCACACTCAGCCTACAATATAAGAAATTGGTATCATAATATAATAATAGCAAAAGTATGACTGTCTCGTCAGTCGAGCGGTTGCAAGCGCGACTGCCGATTGAGAGGTTCTGGGTTTAAATCCCGGGTCGGGTACTATTGGATTTTTCTAATTTGGAATTTCTAGTAGTAACTCGGAGTGTGGAATTGTGCCCGATGTA
>DWME01000424.1:0-33952 GCA_018244795.1 Parelbella ahira ahira | reverse complement strand
TAGAACATCTTCAATCGTATTTATTTCTTTTGTGTATGTTAATTGTACAGTGTCTATATGAATAATTTATAACTGTAATTATGTAGATTCGGCATGAGGAAAAGGCTGATTTTTCTATATATTTCTCGTAGATAGAAACACAAACACCAAGACAAGATTGGTAGAAGCGGTAACAATGTCACTGTAGCTGCTTGGTACTGATTTTTAACGTACTCTAAGAAATAAAGATGAAAATAAACCTCTAGCAGCTAGTAAAGATGAGAATAAAGAAGTAGAAACAAGATTGTAGAAGCCTCAAAGAGAAAATTTATCCAAACATCGTCAAACCTCTCGCAGTACGACCAGTTACGTACCGTATTGATATTTCAGCGATCGTAGCTTAATAAAGAGACGTAATTTACGCTTTCAACGCTGATTTAACTGAAAACGTTTACATTTGTGGCGTTCAATGGCTTGTTATTGGTTTCGCGAAACGTTAAATTGATTGAAACATTCACTGGATGAATTTATAACTTATACAATTTGATGCCACCTTGAATAGGCACAACCCTTAACTTGATTTGGAGATATCAGATCGAATTTGTCTGATGTGGTTACTTCGTTAAGTAGTTACATATGTAGTTGTACATTATATAATCATACGTTAGTTTAAGAACATTAACTATTTATTATAAATTTACTTAAGTTATTTTCTCTTGATTGGAATCTATAAGCTACAAGTATTTTGGATATATTTGATAGATTATGTTTATTATAAGTATAATAAGAGTATTGTTAGTAATAGGATATAAAGTAGGCGCTTTTACTATCTACACAAATTTCATGGCTATGTCTTACAGTATGTGAACAACCTTCAGTATATCAGCGTCTGAAAATAAATAGAACTTTTTAAATATGCTTTGGACAGACCCGTTGGACTGATGAACTTAAAAAGGCAGATAGCGGCTGGATTAGATCTGTGGAGGATTCACTGTTGTGGCACGCATGGGGAAAGGGATATAAACAGCTGCAGTGGAACGGTAACGTCTGATGTGATGATGATGATGAAATATGATTTGGTTGAGCATATTACAAAGATTGATCATCAATAGTGTTGACTTTTTATTTGTTCAATTTTGGAACGTGATTCTCCTCCCACAATGATAAGACCACAGTCTCCGACACTGGCCAAACGCGAGTTGGTAGACCTCGGACGGTTTCGTAGATGCTCGTATTATGCCAGCCCCAATTGTGTAAGTGGATTCACGATATTTCATTAAACTATACAGTTTTTATATAATTAGTTATATCTAATTTTAGAACGTTCCTAATCTCGTCCCCTCCCGTTCCGATGGCAGCCCGGTGGTTAAGAATTATCCCTTTTCCTGAACAGATTTATATCAGTAGTCAGATAACAATAATAATTCTACCTTTTGTAATGAAAATATTAAAATGAGATTTTATATCATTAAAGTATAGCAGAGTTTAGTACTTTACAGTTGTAATTATTCTTATAAACATGTAAAATGTAATTATAAATCTCTCTATAAACAATAGCGATAACAAATTTATATTTCGTATTAAACTTTATTGTGATGATAAGGGAAGGCGTTAATAATATTACCCACAAAAGATAAAACGTTAAGTTATAATCTATGACGAATATAAATGAATCTTTTGAATGCGTTAAGGAAGATATTTGCGTGTTTTTTCGGATAACTTATCATTTCTTTATTGCAATGTATGCAATTGCATAAATTGTGTATTTACATATAACATGCAACATAATCTATATTTAAAACAAAAATAAACTGTAAAATATTTAGATTACAGTTTACGTAACAATCTCTAAATTAGGATTAAGAATTTCAAATTAAACGTGTCCTTACATAATGTTTATATGTATAAAAAAATTAAAAGGTCCGCTGATAGTGTGGAGAGACATGAATGAGATTTGGGGGTGCCCTTAGCGGTGCACTAGACGAAGGTGGACTTTGTCGTAGGTTTTCATTGTTGCGGTGTCATGGAAGGGTAATAAATTGAGCAAAGCGACATCATATCGCGATCATGCAACTATACACGCAATGTATGTTGATTTCAGACCAATTAACGTACAAAAATCTAATCAAGTAATGGATTAAAATATCAATGTAGTTACTTTGTAGAACATTCAGATTGGATGTAATATTAATTGTAAATATATGGACGTATAGCCTGATTAGAATAAAACTAACATTTAACATCATAATTTCTAAAACAAAAATACCACTATCTAAATAAATCGTTTAAGTATTATTTTCAAGAAATAAAAAAATTAAAACTGTAAATTATTTTTTATCAATTACGTAAAATAAAAATAGTATATATTTATCTATCACGTAAAAAAATAACAATGAAAAATACTGTCTTATTTTATTGATATTTGTTTTTGTAATGTAAAAATTCAGAAAGTCCGGTTAAAATATTAAGGTGTAGTCACATTTGTGTGCTCGGTGTCTGTTTTCAATATCGAAGTATCCTCAAAGGGCCATAGATCAAACGGAACGGTATCATATCGGACATGCAACGATGCGCGCTATGAACATTGATTTTTGGACCAACTTCGTCCAATACATGCGATGTTAATAGTTAATTGAAATAATCGATGTAGCCGTAAAAAATATATATTACATTATAATATTTGATAAATATTATTGATTTGATAAATATTATTTATATTCGATTTTCCTTTAAACTACTATTCGCTTAAGTTTGTAATATAGGTAAGAAATTTAAGACTTCAACATAGTTGTTATTAGGTTCATAACCTGTATTTTATTTTATGTTGATATATTCAAAACGATAGTTACATGTACGCTTCTAATAAATAGGACAGCATACTTATATAATTGTTAACAAAAATTTTTAACATTATGTATTGGAGCTGAAGTTAAAACTAAGCATTTTTTATGTCAAGAAAAATTGATAATGGAATTTCTGGAAATCATAAACAAATGCCGAGTAAACATATACTCGGTACGGGATACCGCAAGGTAATAAATTAAATATGGACGGTATGATATCGGCCGTACATCAGTTTGGAAGCAATGAAAATCGATTTTCGGTGCAATTTAGCTTGACCGATATAAATGGGATACTATATCCCCAACATATTCATGTAATATTACTTCTCGATGACTCGAAATCCATAACTTATGTATTTATGATTGTGTACACTTCACAATTTGTAATTACCGTTAACATTTAATGGGTCTACGTAGAAATATAAAATTTAAACGGACATAAAAAATGTATTGTACATTTGCTTTAACGGATAACTTACCGGTAATATTAAATTTAATTAACTATTGAAAAAGAGCGTTTATTAAACACATGAGTAACATGTGGGCCGTAATCCCCGATGCGCTAACCAGAAGTCTAAAATATAACTTAGAAAAACCAAAAGTAGCCAACCCGGGAATTGAACCGAATCGAGAATCTTGATCCTATTCGATCAATAGGAGCGGTCAAAAAATATAGTCAATTTTATTATATGCGGTCCACCATAAAATAATTCAACTAATTTTATACATATGTATTTCTCGGCACGGTGTACGCGATTATAAGACTGGTAACATTGTTACGATTAAAGTCGATCAGCCTTCCTGCAGACAACTTTTATTACGAATACTTAATGGATTTCAAACGCAGTGTTTCTGAATCGAATGTCTCACTAAAACAGTCAATACCGAGGGGACATTGCACTGCTATCTGTTACATTGACATACATTAAATCGGCATGTCTGCTAGTCAATTAATGCGCCGCGACGGGCCGTGAAATACTGAAATGTTCATAAGATTAAATCACAACAATAACAGACTAGGCTATTGATGAGTAAGAGGATTGATTGAACATTGAAGGCGATAAAATAAGTGAGGGTTCAATAAACATATCTATTTATACAGATAAAGGAAAACGTAGGCTAGCTCTTCTGCATAGACGAGTTCTTCATATAGTTTTCGAAGGAAAATGAAGTCTGTGAATCAGTATTTGGTCAGCATGATAGGCTAAGGCCTTGACTCTTCTCATTTTATGGCGAGAAACATAAACAACAATAAAAGGATCAGAGGTTTGATGTTGATGAAGAACACTAAAATATGAGGTCAAAGCATCTTTGGAACACGTGTCGTTTTTTGTTAGGACAGTTATAACAAAATTCGGATTTATAGAGGATGTTGTATTGCACTGCGGCTTTGCTTGTTGTAACAGTCATCCTTAATCTCATTGTTAGATGTTTGCTAGCTGCTAGGAATGGTATGTTAAAAAATTTAAGTACGAGTACAACATGACCGCGCTGCAATCGGCGGGAATTCATGTAAAAGGACCTCATATAGGTCCGAAACTAATGTCGGTCTATCCCGAAAAATATACGTAAATCAAGCCGGTCCGTGTATAATCATGTGTGTACGTGTGTAAGCACTTACGAGATATTTCATAGTAAAAAAAAACAATTATTTACGCTTGACGTTCTTGTATTGTACAATTGTATGGGAAACTTTATAATCTAGAATAAAGAGTAGTGTATCTGGAGTGTCTTAAGTCAGTCAATTAACAGGTCCGCCATTTGCGACCAACAGACGAGCGGCGCGACCAGAGATACGGAGTCAGGATGGGCGCAAACATGATTAGGGCGCGCTCATCGTATTGGTATCGAAGTTTAATACAAATGTATAATATTATTATTATTATCATATCGTGAGTGACGGCATTTACCTAGAGAACAACGAGTGCCAAATATCTCTATAAATACCGATCTGAACGAAATTGTGAATTTTGGAAAATAATCAAATCACCTGAAAGAGTTGATTTGACAGGCACGATTCATTGTGCAATTGAGAGATAAGGGCATGAAATGTTCTCTCGAAATGTACACCTTTTAAAATTTTCATTATTAAATAATATGCAATACAGTTTTATTACGTAGCATTACTTTCAAGGAACGAAGTGCCACGAATGGTGTCGGAAATGCTATTATACTAGGACCTTAGCAACTGCAGCCGAAATAATTAAAACTCAATTACAATTCATAGTTTTCTAATATTTCAGTCTGTGTTCAAAAAAATTTTTAAGTTTTTAGGCGATCCGGATCACTTTCTGTTGCCCAAAATATAAAAATGTAAGAAATGAGAAAAAAATATTACCTCATTTTAAAATCACGTAGAGAAAGGAAATTATTAAGGACCTTTTGTTATCAACGTATATCATAAAAATGTTTGTAAAGATGTTATATGGGAATTCAAAACCATATTCATTTGTCTAGTTGACTTGTATGTGGAATCACATGTCAAATAGCCCATTCGGTCGGCCATTGCTATAGTATGGACGCGCTACAACTCTCCGGGATTTATCTAAGTGTCTGCATAAATGCGCCAGTACTTCGTTATGTTCGTGCTATCTGCCCTCTTGTTCTGCTTAGTCCGATGCTGGCTCGGTTTAAATTGGTACCGGTTTAAAACAACCGCGGTATTGGCATAGCTTGTTTTAAAAGCAATTACCTCACAGCGGCGATGTTAAAAGGAGGTTAACGTGCCCCGTATGAGCTATATGACGGATACGAAAATAAATTTCGAAGCCCAATGAAAACACTACTATGTAACTGGTTATGAATGTGTTGAGCGTTACGATGATTAAAAAGCAATTTATTGTGTCGATAACGACCCAAAATTTATTGTTAATTCTCATGTTGAGGCGTAAGTCCACGTAAGTTTCTTGTGTTTATTTTTGTGGCATTATTCGGGCGCGCACCTTGTGGATATTAACGTTGTATTCGTAATTATGAGGTAATAAAATTCTATATAAATTGTAAAACGTGAAAGCGAATGAAAATGTATAGATATTATTAGATAATTTTCATAGAATTTCATGTATAAAATATTTAGCTAATCTCATAAAAGAGGAAGTCAAATAACTTCAATGGGCATATTAAGTTTTGTGTTTAATTGTATCAGAATTCTTGATGCCGAGAAAACTTTTTGAACGAACGTTTTAGCGTTTGTACAAAAATCCGAAACTACAATTTAAAACATACATCTGAATAAACTAACAGTGCACGTGTTAACCGAGATTTGATCTATACATTCGTCACTTGTCGTCAATTCTGTCTAATTAAGTCAATGAAATACAATTTGTGAAAATATCAGTACAATTTACATATGTGTGGGTTCGTTAGCGGTCCAATTTTGACGTACCTATCAAATATTCTAACCCGGAATTCTGAGTTCTCGTCTCCTTGAGTTCAGCTTGATGAACTCTTTAAATTCATCTTTGTATATTTTCTTTTTTTTTGTTTAATGATTAAGTCTAAGCACGTATGGCGTGAGGAAGTTTGGGAGCCGCATATATCATACGACTTTCATAAGTTCAGACGTATGCTAAAATGTATTACGTATTTTTTTCTTTACGAAAAGCACTTTCTTTAATATATCATTTTAGAGGCCTGCTTCTTTAAATGGAACGAAAAAATTCTTTGGTTAATATTTATAACCGTATAAGAATAATGTTATATCAGATAGAAACGGAAAAGAAAAAACCTTTGTAATTGAAATAATTATCTGTGAACAACATGTAAACAATAAAATTCAGTTGCGAACTATATTAACAAAGCTTATCTCTACTCAACATCTACAGGTGGCATCTTGGCGAATAAATTCACTGAAGCATGTGCAGTCGTGGGCAGCAGCTAGTTGCCAATGGAACAAGAAACTGTGAACACGCGATCAGTTAGGTTTTTACGAGGTAATTCATTAGGCTAACCAGCTTGTACGAAGATCTAATTAGCATCCAACGACACGAGAACGTGGGCGATGCCACAGGTTTAGCGCTGCCGATTTTATGAATGAATGTCCATTAAATGTTCCAGTGCTATCTGCATCGAGAACTCCTCCACCAACATTTCCATTGCCATATTGTTTTTTACTCATATACCAATGATTAAATTCCTAATGTCCAAAATTTTAGGATTTAACTAAGATTTGCTATTGTTGT
The DNA here is from genome assembly GCA_018244795.1 of Parelbella ahira ahira. Classification (NCBI taxonomy): domain Eukaryota; kingdom Metazoa; phylum Arthropoda; class Insecta; order Lepidoptera; family Hesperiidae; genus Parelbella; species Parelbella ahira. The sequence goes on along the minus strand of DWME01000424.1, from coordinate 26,949 downwards.
TTAATTAAGTATTGCAATGCAGAATATAATTATGACTCTTTCCTTTATGAGTGTAATAAAAGCCTTTGAAGTTGGTTAAGCCATTTCATTAAAATTATATATGTTTATAGTTTTCACTACCTCCTTCCTCTATGTGTCAGCTCTTCTGAGGGCTTTTCCTTTACTGGTATCAGTACTTCATATTTTTCGATACTTACTTTTCTTGTTATTGTACATATTCCGAAGCTTCATTCTACATTGTATTGTTTGTAGCATTAAATATTTTGAATACAGCTTCGAAGTTTAAAAATAAAAAACAAAATTTGACATTAATGAATACTTTTAGTGGATTTCTTATTTTTAAGAGAAATATCAAGTCAATGAATGTCAAAGAAGAAAATATGCGTCCTGACATACGGCATAACAATTGTATAGTTCGTCGTATGTTGTGTTGATGTTGAAATGTAATCCATAAATTGTATACCCGCATGATTCTTTCGAGTATTAACGAATAATATTAAGATGATTCATTAAAATGAGTCTGGAGCCAAAAATTTAATCAAAGAGCGTATTTCTGAGAAATTCAATTACTTTTTGTCGTAAATAAAAGCACGATTAAAGAAATAATAATAGTCTGATACTCAAAACGAAGAGTTATACATTTTAATTAAAGAGGGTCTCAGGTGTTAATGACAAAAGTTTCTGGAAAATAATTTCTCCATACATTTAATTCAAAACAAATGCACATATACATTCCAGACAGGAATAACAAATCGAATGTTTTAGATAATATATAGATAGATAATAGATAACCATAGGTTATAAAGGAGTATGCACTTATGCTTACAAACATGTACAATGAAGCAAATGTTTTCTGTATATTTTGATATTCAAACTTTATACTAGAAAAAAATTATTAAACTCCAAAGAATTTGTCAGTAAAATCGTTCTATAATTGGTCTACATATCCCATCACATTATTCCTCTAAACATTCAGACGTACCTAACTGGTTCATTTGATGCTCCGCGTAGACACTAGATAAGGAGAATAATATATCTTCGGTGAACGCAACAATGCGTACTTTCACCTGATATAATTATTTCTATAGCCGCCAGCCATGTTAATTGAAATTTATATCGCTTCCTACTATGTGAACGTACTTATTCTGGTTCGGAATGACATACCACGCCGTCTATTCAAAGTAATATATAGCGTTTTGGTGCAAACTAGCTATTCAAAGGGTGATCTACTTCTGTTGTGATTTGTAATAGCAGTCATAACGCGGTTTTAAATCTGTCGCGACGATTTATTTGTCTGAATATGTATGTGTATCATTGCATGGTTATAAGGCTTTAAATTTGCTTCTATGCTGAGAATGTAATGTGCTATTTTGACTTATGAATCATTGTCATTTGAAAAGCTGTTCTCGTGTTTTGTTGTTGGTGCTTTCGAAGATTTTGACCATTTGAATTTCGAAATCTTTCTTTAATAAAATATATGTTAAAAATTATTCCGTTTTTATTGCAGTGAAATTGATATTTTTATAATCAATGTCATCACTGGATTAACGGTTTTTCAAAATTCTCTGTGCCCAAATCTATGTAGATATGATTCAAAATCCCCAAGGCTACCTGAACACCAACATATATTTCAATCGGTCACTGGGTACATTTTACGGGCAAAATATCATCGTCATCATCATTATCATCATCAGCCTACTCCCGTCCACTGCTGGCCTTTCCAATGGCACGCCATTAAGCTCTATCTTCAACTCTTCGCATCCAACCACCGCTAGCTACTTTGCGTATATCGTCAATCCCCCTAGCTGGAGGGCGTCCTACGCTCGTTTGACAACTCGCGGTCTCCACTCCAGTACACGTCTGCTCTAGCGGCTTTCGATTTTGCGCCAGATGTGACCATCCCACCGCCACTTCAGTTTGCTAATCCTTATAGGATATATCTATGTATATTTGTCTAGGTATATTTGTCTCAAAAGTTTAATCCTTATACCAGATATATTGAAGTCGTAGAAAACATGTATATCTTTGTATATGTATGTATAATGCGTCAGTGGTTTTCACGTTGTATGACGAGTTAGGGAAGGTTATTTCAATGAAAGGGTAAGGCTAAAGAAGAAGGTCTTTAAGCCTGTAAGGAACAGTATTTTTTAACTATCCTTTTTTTAAACAAGTACAAAATCTTCTGAGGCCATATTTTATGACAGATTTGACTGTCCGTTGGTCGAGTGGTTCGATTTCCGGGTCGGATATTATAGATTTTTTTTCAGTTGAAGTTTTAGGGATTCTCTAATTCCTAATAGTACCTACCTCTGAGGTGCTGCGTGTATGGCAATAAGTCCACTTTCTATTCACTTACAGTAGGGTAGTTAATGTAACTGGTTGAAACGTGGGAATGAACTACATTCTTTAGACTTCAGGATATTTCATCATTAGAATTTTATTGTAGTAGGTACTATTAGATCGCTTTTCACATTTCAAACACATACGAGTAATATTGGTTTTATAGCATCAGGGTCAGCTAGTACCTTTACACTCATTACCACATTGCCTGCGCTCGTTTGAAAACATATAAAACCGTATATACATATTTCATACACTTACTACACTAAATGTTATCTTTACAGAAGGCGGAAGCATAGCATAAAATGTTTTAACACTTCCTTGCCACGCAGGTACGGCAGAACGCTGTCGCCAATCGAATGTCTGATTTCAATTTAGATTTGCCATTAAATATGCAGCATAAAGCTAAAAGTAAGGCTTATCTAAGGTACACCTGTTAAAGTCGATATAATTTACGATCGCGCCCGTTTCTCGTTGTGATCGCGAATAATTCGATAACGCTTCTCGTACTCAATAAGGGCGTTTTTGGTTTCATACAGTTACGCAGTTGTTTCCATGATCATATAGACATATTATCGCCTGTTAATTGAGTTTACAGTTGATAAATTAATCTGAAATACACGTTCGAAGTTTAATTGAGTCGTGGTGTTTAGAATTCAAATATTGGATTGTAAAATGTTATTTATCTTTAAACTCAGTATTAGGATTTATTGTTTCGTGATTGTTTTTGAATTTATCTTGTTCATCATCAGAATGTTCGTCACAATCAAGATCTTGTATCGTTTCCGTGTTCAGCATAGGTGTAATCTCAAAATGAGTACCGTTAAGGCTATTTTCTACTACAGTGACCAAATGACTTCAACTACACACCCCTTAGAGAAAATAAAAAACTTTAAAGCTTCCATATTTCGTCGCGACATTTCTAGCTTCGTGGAAAAAATGTCTAATATTTCAAAACGAACAAATTTTCGTTTAAATATATGCAAGTATTTGAAGTCTAATACCGGAAAGTAGGAGTTTACAATCTAAGCAGTTAAAGCTGTCATCTTTTCTTACATATACTTAGATATAAAGGGGTAAGAAATTTATTATTCATAGGTCTGTTCTAAACTTACTCCGGTTCTGCATTTTGTAACAAGTCAAAGCGCAAATAGACCTGACACGGTGCCACATCCCAAAAAATCGCAGGAAGTCTAGCAGCGACAAAACTAGATCTTTAGACTGTTGGAGTTAATTTTCATTGTTATTATCTTAATAAGAGACTCACTTTAACTAGTCGATCTCTTTTTATTCCAGTCGAATTCGTTTCGTTTCGGTTATCGAAATCCATACCTACGTTTGCCATTAGTAGTTGAAGTAGATTGCCAGGATCTAATCTCTGTCCTTTTAAATACTGTTACTCTTTCCATCCATCATCACATCAAACCAAATATTAGATATAATCATCATCAGCCTTGCCAATCCTTTTATCTTTCTATGGTTGGACACAAGTTTCCACTCAGAGTGAGAATAGTAAAGGCCACAGGACGCCAGGCTGGCCGAGATCGGGTTAGCAGTCTTCACAGGCCTTACAGAACATTATGGAGAACTCTAAGGGTTTATAACCATTTAGCTTCAATGTGTGTACAATTAATATGCGTAGGAGTAAACACATTACTTTGATTTGTGGTTATTGTACAGACGAACCGACATTCACGCCTCCGATGGAGATTTCGAGTTCCGATATGATGTTTTTAAAATGGTGATCCATAGAGTAGCTGGGAACTCAACGAACAAATTCCTTTATTTTGCTGACTTTCGCAGTCTAAATTATTTTAAGACTTACTGGTGTCTGTGGATTTATTAACTCTTAGTGTCTTTAATGTCTAGAGTCTATAATAAAAGTTTTGCCGAATGCCTAATTGATGAGTTAAAGTACTAATGTTAACCATTGGTTTTACATTGAAATCCATTTATTTATATTTTGTACCTTTGTTGTTCACAGTTCAACTCACAAATGGATCAAGCTCTTAAGCTTATTATACCAAGCCAATATGTTTATATTCCTCGAACGCCTACTGTTCGTTTACACAATTGAAATTTATCTGTCTTCTAAGGATGACACGTTTAAGGGCCCTGTACATTGGCCCGAACGCGAATTACCCGCAATTTCACTGGTAACTTTATGAACATAAAACAGATTAATAAGTAAATATTGCAACGTGTTGTGTGTCATAAACTAAATTTAAAAATTTCATCATAAAAAAAAATTATTAAGTAAAAAATTCTTGTCAATAATTCATTTTACATTGTCTGACAAGAATCGCTTATTTGCGTTATCATTGCTACCAGCATGAATTAGAAAAAAGGCTACATGATTCATAAACACATAAACATTCAAAACAATATGTTTTCAAAATACTATTTACGCTCCCTATTAGTAAGAATATATGTAAATTACATGATATTATTAATAAAAGGCGTACAAACGATTTGTCGGTATGGTGTATCGTACGTGTTAGGGAAAATGTGTACATGACTTTACTTTAACCGATGTAATTGTACGATATATTATTCCTATCTGATTTTCTTTATGCGAAATCAATAAAGCGGGTATAAAATATTCAGAGAGCGATATGACCGAGTTACATTAGATTCAGGTACGAAACAATAGTAGGTACCTACGTGAGATGTAAAAGGTTTTCGTTTTTTTAAATTGATGTAGGTATGACATATTGAATATAAGCATTAGCCTTTTTAGGCAGCTAAGTAAGTAAATGGGCGCTGTTATTCATAGCCTAATTAATATGAGTAAAACTCTATGCGATATGAGGCTTCATATGTATATTATTTGATTAAAAGCCTTATTTAGGCAGACGACGCGTTTGTTTTATTTTTTATTTGCTCATGACAGATCCCTTATCGTGTCTCTACAAGTAATTTTATTTGAAACCTAAACTTAAAATATTTTATTCATAGTAGTGCAAGCGAAGTATTCGCAATGAGGTCTAAGGCATTTACTAAATTTAACTTACCTTTGATAGTTATGTTGTTGATTGTGCATCAATGGTTGCGTTGGCTGCGCAAGCAGCAGCTGCTTCTGCTGCTGTTGCCGCTGCAGCATCTGCTTGCCGAACACTCCATACCCGAAGCCGTAGATCTCATCCTCCTCCTTGTCTGTGAGACAGCTTGAAGGCTGTTGAAAAATGTACAACATTAAAATGTTTGTTGTCTAAAATTAATTATTCGCAAATATTATATTGTTGTTGACGCATATTTTATTCGGAATAGTTTTGACCTTTTGCACAAAATTCTAGATTCATCACGAAAACGTGAGGAGAAAGTATAAAGATATGATTTAAATTTAACGATGAGAGCTCCAGGGATACTCAGAATATGGAAAGGGACGGCTATGACTATAAGGGCTGAAGACTCCTACAAAGCATGGACGAAAGGGTTCAACTGTTTTTGAAGTGACCTATTAAGTTACGACTACGGAATAGCACATGGCCCAAAATAATTGCAAACTGTGCTGAAAAATTGATAAAATATGTAAGTAGAGAACAGTTTTAATGAGATGGAAATGTCAACTTCGGGACTTAAAAGTGAAGATATAATCAGATATTTGAATATAATTGAATATATTTTGTAAAATTTCAATACCTCAAGTGAACATTCTAACACTCAAAAGATGTAAATCATTTATGTTCAACTAAAGGATGTGAATGTCTGTCTAGTAATACCATTCACAGCGATTGGACAATTTGCCCTCCGAAGCATTGTGAGAACGGAAAAAATACCCTACAGACTGTTTCGGATGAACTATTTCCAGAATATAAGTTCTAAGAGTTTATAATACTTAAACTATTAGGTATGTAATGAGAAACTTAATTTATAAAATGAACATATTCTAATAACAAATAAAATTAATTGGCGCAACAAAATTCGCGAAGCATTATTGTTAACATAATTTCTTATCTTGAAAGCGAATTCTTGTAAGATTTCATAGCAAAATGTTCATAGATAATTTCATTACCTGAATACCTATTGTGGATTTCAAATCGCGTGAAACATTCCGACACTAAGACATTTGAAACTACTGTTCCTATTTTAATTAACTACTTGCCACAATCGAATAATGGTTGAATTCTGTTGCACTACTACGAATGGAATTGACTCATTATAATCAATTCTAGCGATAAACGCTTCACGATACTCTAGCGAACAATAATTTAAACAGACATTCTCCGAGAAACGCCTTTCAGAAACCTTTGTTTTATCGCCGTTGTTCGATTTTATTTTATTATTCTATGCAATCGGGGCTCGGATACCAATGTATTGACTTTTGTATGGTGCTTTGGCAATACTTCAGTAATTCATTAAACGGTTGTTAAAAGCAAGTTTTGAACAAATGTCATGAAATTTAGACACGTTAACTCGATTGTTCATATAAAAGGTACCTTTGGAATAGTTTATATTTATGGGATAAACTTACATAGATTTTGAGGAATTCACTAGCGGATACGATATGAATCTATCTATCCTCATTATCTCTTTCTGTTTAAAACTTCGTTAATCTCCATATTAATATTTTTCTCATATAATATTAAAAACGACATTTAGGTAATGTAGTAAGCAACTTACATTATGACTTAGAGTTTATCTGCGATATAAAATTCACAAGGCCTTATTTCAATCAATATTGCTTTCATCTGCCGTAGGGTAATCAGTGGTATCATATAACAAGGTTTTGTTTTATGAAGATCGATCCACGGTTCTCAAATTACTAAGAAAAATAAATGTGATGCGGGTAAAGACGTACTTGGAACATACATGTCTACGCAAAAATTTGATATTCGCTTGAAGGCACTAGAATTTACATTTTTGAATGTCTGGCAATCGTATGAATGACGATTTTTTACTATCGGTCTGGTATTAAAGATCTCTTTCTCAATATTAGCTGGTTTAAAAAAATTTAATATATGACTTATTCTTATAGCAAAATGCTCACCATCTATACCGTGATGGGATGCAAGCGAGACTTATAAAACGTGGGAGTGTACTACACTTCTTAGTCTACCCCTTCGGGTATTATAGGCGTCATATTACATTTTTATGTCTACTGTTAATTGTTTTGGAATATTTTTGTCGCAAGCACCCGATCTTGTTTTCATAAAGCACAACAAAAGCAAAATAAGCCTTTATATTTAATTTTGAATAATAGTTAATTTGCGAAGGTACTACCGTATTGTCTATTTCTGCAAAGCAGTAGTACTCGTTCCGCGTGTTCCGCCATGAAGGGAGCGATCTTCCATATATAGTATTTGTTTATCCGATTTCGATTCTGAGCCGCTGCCGTCAATTATCAGGTGGGGTACCTATAAATAACTTACCGAGTACTTTCCGGGCACGTAGATTGGCTGAGAGTGCGACGTTGTCAAGTTGTTCAGAGCTAAGGAACCAGGACTTGCCGATGGTGGTGTTTGAGGTGTTCCAGGTCCGCCGAGTACCCTCATTCTTGGAGACATTTCGTCCCACTCGTGTCTTCTTAATTCCTCGAGGTGGTCGAGGACATCGCCGTAATGGGTGGAGAAAAGATCTGCATAGCGTGACGCAAGACCTTCCAGATAGCCTCGATCGCCATCCTGTTAAAAAGAAATGCAGAAATTTAATAAGTTAAAATTGTTATTTCTGTGTAAAGAGGACAATGATGATCGTTTTTAAAAAAAATATTTTTAATTGATATGAAATTTAGAATTCATTGTTGGTACAAGAGGGCATACCTAAAATAGTTACAACACTGTCAGTACCATTATAGTTATACGAGTTACACAAGCCTAAATACAGTATTGAAACTGTACCTGCCAGGTAAATATGTATAGCTAGTGTAGGTAGTTACAGTACCATAATAAATAATTTGCTTGTAGTAAAAAACTTCTTAAACAATATGGTTTTTAATTGTCAATTTCATAACGTTAATAAAATAGTTAAAGGCGAGAAAAACAGTCTCACTTGAATAATAAATAATAATGAACAATTGTAATAAAAATAAAAGAGTGCAAAAAAAAATTCAAACCAACCCTTCTAACGGAACCGTCTGAGCAAGACAATTCTTGCAACCAGCATAATAATGTAACAAGTGAGAATTAAATCTGTAATTGTTTGGTACGTGCGAACCCATTCCCTCAAGCTCCCTTCCTTCCATGCAATTTCCGTTGAAAACGTGAAGGAAAAAATGAAAAAGCAGGTAATTAAAATCACCAGGTCTGAACCAGTGACTCGTTACATGGCAAACGAGTGAACGGGTAAAATAGGCACGGTAGTGATACCGATAAACAAGTTCGTAACTAAATCACACATTGGTAAAACTATCATATAAATTTTAATATAATGCATAACGTAAATTGTTAAAACTACACCCCTCTGCCTATCTTTTCGGGGATTATAGGCGTGATGTTACTTCAGTTTTTAACTAGTAGACTGTAATTACAGTCGATTGTATAACTATTAATAAAAAAATATCTAAATAATAAGCTCTCAAATATGCTTACAATATTAGAAAAACGTAAGCCAACGCTCTAAATATTCGCATATGGCCCCATCTTCTTTACATTATATCAGTTTTCTTAGAAACAATAGCAGGTATGTGAAACACTCGGTTCATCGTCTTGTTTTCAATCGCTTTCATTTCATAGGAACCAGTCTAACGAGATCCTTAGACTAGGGAAAATTTTGGGGTTGTTTGATTATGCGCAATTAAAGTGTTGCAGGATTTTTCTAATTGGGCTATTTGAGAGCAGTTAAGGTTTAATGTCTTGGAAATTATTGCTACGTCAGAAGTACAAGTTGTAAAGATTAAGACTCCAAACCGGAGAATAAATATCGTTTATGTTCGCTCAATTTAAGAGGATGAAAGAAAATGATAGAATATTTAATTGAGAAATTAATTATAAACTGTGGTCGACAATGCAAAACTTTAGATAATTATTATTAAATTCACGGAGCACGTTTAAGATGGACACATTAGATACAAGTCTACGAACGATACAACATTAAATCACAAAGCAGAATTTGTTAGTAAACTCATAGCTTCAATGTCATAATATCAAAATCTTAGACACGACAGCGATGCACTATAGTTAAACTTAACTGTGCGGGCGTGCATTGTACATTCCCCTAGACACCAATTTGCAAACAACAGTGATGTGACTTTAATACAAAGACGTAGTGTCATACTAACAGTTTCAGACTATTAGTACACAGACTACTGATACAACTGTGCATGTAGGGTAGACGGAACAAAAGGATGGGAACAGAAGAATTGTTCTTCTTAATTGGCGTGGCTTTATGTACCTACATTTTGAGTATAGTGAGATGTTTATCAACGCACATTTTGTAGCAGTAATCATTTCACTATATTATTTCTACTGGACTTATTCTCTTATAGGATGCGTTAAAAGCGTTACATTATAAAAAAAATTACAGAAGAAAAGCGTTACAGAAAGCGTTAAAAGCGTTACAGATATAACGAAACGAGGACACGTTACTAAAACTTGTTTTGCCTTCAAAATTAGTGGTGTACGAAATTATACGAGTATATTTAATGGAACGAATAATCTCACTAAAAGAAATGTACATTAAATTCCATTTCATAATAATAAAAATTATAAACTCTGTAGCTAATTACACCATAAAGCGTCAATTACATTTTGGACAAGTCCCCAGCAATCTATAAATGTGCTTAAGTAAAATGTTTGCAATGTTGCGCAGAAAATCAAAGTTAATAACACCGAGGGAGCAAGTTAAGTCGACCACCGCGGAAGGCCAGAGCGTAGCAAAATAAACAAAAGCGAAATAATCTCAGCCGTAAATGAACTCTTTCATTAAGACTTGGAAACCAAAGACATGGTCCGCGGGCGAGTAATTCCCTGTTTCCCCTAGATAAACAAGGCGCCGCCGCAAAACCGTTTCGGCGCGATATCAGAGCTATCCCGGCTCATAATTTCTCCTTCTGTAAACAATGTTTCATTTGGTTTTTATTGAAATCATTGTTTGCGTATTAAGTCATCATGTGGGTAGCAATACTTAACTCAACATTATTTATATGCGGTGGATAAGAAATCGCTTCTATCTATGCAATATCGTTTTCCGAAATTACATATCGTAATTCAGTAGAGCCGTTAAAAATTAAAACAAAAACTGCACTTAAAAAACTTAATTCTTCTTGAGATAAGGTTTGAATTTCCATCACTTAACGTGAATTAAGAACTTTTAAGACAGTACGAAAGAGTTGAACATTCTTGAGCTTTTAAGGCAACTTAATTAAGTTACAGTGTCTACAGCTAAGAAGACTTAACGAAGATACAGTTCTTTCTTACCAACAGGATACCGTCAGTCAAATTGAAAAGAATCGGCAGCTAGCCAGTGGAGAAGCGTACTTAGAATTCAACCAGCGGTCTCGCGTCGAGTCAAAGATGGCCGGGGGTTTATTTCCATTTTTAAATGAGAGCGGCTGAGAGCTTTGTCGGCTCCGAGTTTGTGCTCTGCGTTTTAAGTGGATTAAATCGCTCTACGCTCGTAAAACCGACAAGTGCTACAGCTAAGAATTCAAGTAACCGTTCGACTTTTGCATGAGAAAGTGCTCGCGGGACCTCGCTTCGCACTCACTCCGCGCAATTTGATGCGGCAAAGATTTGTTTCTTCCCTCCCTTGAAATCGTGGCTGATTCACATCTAAGCGGGATGCCGTCGCTTTTGTGAATACTCAATGAAAGAAATTCATTAACGCTATCTCTCAATGAGGGGACTTTTAGGGATTACCTTATTGTCTATTGTAAAGGATTAGTTTCATATATCGATGATCGGTGCTACATGGAACACCCTCCACTTACGTTAAGTCAATAAATGTAGTCTTAGTCTAAAATACTCTTTATTATTCATTGATAGTTCAACAAAGTTAATCAGAAGTTTCGATATCAAAAGGAATTTCAATATTGAACAACCAATTACTGTCACTCGTTTGACAAGATTAATCATTCTGGCGTTTCTCGTAAGCAGCACTAATCGTGACATTCTTAGGTAATAGGAAACTTAATACTTTAACAGCTTAAGTAAGTCGAAATATCATTATGACCTGTTCTGCTGACAACGCGACTTAAAGGGGAATTTTATCCAATTTGTTTTAATTTGTGATTCAACGAGGCAGTATACTAAATAAAGCTGTCGTTCGGACAATTTAAGGCATGTGGAATCGAGAAACAGTGAAGGAATTGCCATAAAGGAGAACAATAAATAGGCTACGATGGTCGGAAAAAGAAAATGGTAACCGTTGTTGAATTTAAATGGTATATTTAGGGCTGAGATACTCATTTGGAGCATAGAAACGAGTCCATTGCATGGCTTGCCAACGACAGATGCCACGTTTACGAAAAATAAAACAATACAAAGTTAGGCAATCAACATAAAATTTCAGCGAGAAGATTCGTATCCGGCAATTCTTCATGGATATTAGAAGAAATGGATTATTCAACGGGATAATTCATTCTATAATAAAAATAGACGACTAGAGTCAAACGACAGGTTTGAAATTTAATATAGATAAGGGGAAATATTCAAACGTGAACAATATTCCTTCTGAACATGTAATTAAATAATAGAAATGTTTACAATTGTTTTCAAATACTCATTCAATAATCGGTTAAGGAATTATGATTTGGACTCCCTCTCCCTTTTTCTAAGTTCTAATAATCACCACGCAACAAAAGTCAAGAATAGAAACTATTTCATATAAACATTTTGGAAACCCAAACCGTTAGGGATTATTAGTTGTTGTTTGAAATATTTTGAAATGACACAATACAATGAACAACGTCTCTAACTAAACGAAATATATTCTATAGAACAAAGTTAAATGTAATCCCACAACGAATGGTAACAAGTTTAATTGAAGACCGCGTCCGGTACATAAATTTAAACTTTTGGCATGCATTTTAATCTACTTACAGTAGTTGCTTTCAGTAATGGCTAGTAAATGAGTTTCCGAGTTCAACTAAACGGTTAAGTCGTTAATGCACTGTGGAGTTGTATCGATATTTTACTACAAATTTTATTCAATATTTCTCAAGTTTTTATTCGATATTGTGAAATCTATTAGGAACGTTTGCAGGTGATAAGGCAGTGTAATAAAGATTGAAAATGGCAACTGGTTGTGTATATAAAATGTATAATACTTGTCGTCAGGTAACTGAAAAAATTAAAGCAAGATTGTGTACATAAGCTTTGTAGGCTGTTATAATTAATTCCAATAATACAATGGAAAGTATATCATTGTTCTGGACTAGGAATTTCTATACGTCGTATTTTAATATTGAAATTCGCTAAAAATCATCTGTAAAGATGTACAGTAATTGTTTGTGACGTTTTAAACAATTTTACATTGGCACTATTGTGTTATTACGTTTTGGTTAAAACAAGAGAATCTGATTCGTTCCCAAAGATAGTTAACAGTATAAAATTTATAGTTCCGATGCCGATATTTCAAAATCCGGCCAAAATTTAATTTCAATGATTTACGAGCGGCCGAGACACACACCGAATTTTATGTCCGAAGGTACGTACAATCTAAGGCCGCCTAGAACCTGTAATGACCTATTTTTTGGTATCTAGCAATAGAGATTTATGATTATAATGGTAGTGCAATTTTATACAGTAGCGACCAAGGGCAATAATAGCCTAGTGGTTTGGATTTAAATTCCCTTATTTGAGAGTCTAAGGCTCAAATCCAGGAAAACAATCATATTCGATGTTACAAACTCGAACAAAAACAACGCTACAAAGCCTAAAAACCTGAGGATTCTCTATAATTTTCTCTAAGGCGTGTGAACTGCGTCAAACCGCACTTAGGCAGCGTGAAAGTTGTTTGCTTGAAAGATTCCCATTATGAGACGAGTGTCATCTTTAACAGGGTGACAATAAAATTGTTAGTCATTGATGATGGTGACAATGGAGTCATTACATCCAAGTTTCGTGAAGTCAGTAATATAACGTGGCTTAGCAACGACAACAATAACAACGTTAACGAATGTTCATTTCTGCGCTTGTTCAACATTAATATTTCCGAATGTATTCCGCATAAGTAGACAATAAAATTCCAGTACTAACAACATAAGCACTCACCGAGAATTCACACCTGGAACACAGAAGCTTATATCGCAACAATCTAAATGTTAATATCGTCCTTGGCGTACGAGCCGATGCGCACAAAAAGCAATAAGGGTAACATTAAATATCACATACTTGTACTATGATTAATATATAAATATATGTACAACGGATACGATAAGCAATGAAAGCGTTAATCGATTATATATGTTCATCAAGAAAGCGGACAACTTTAAAGTTAAAAGGCACTATAAAACTCGTCTCGGACGCAATGCGGTAAGCAGATGGCATTCTCATGTTGGAGTATACGTTGCATTAATCTGATTCGAGAATGAATACGCGGTGATAGCTTTAGTAAGTACAATCTATGCGTTCCATGAAAGCATAATTTACTGTGCAGTAGGGTGATAATTGCGTGCACTTGTTAGACGTTGGTAAGGTGTAGGTTACTGAGAAGCGTAGCGTTGTTTCTTTCATTAGTAGAGTATTTTAGTATTACGGTTTTTTGTACTAATATGAATTACCTACACGTTAAATGTGTTTATGTGAAACCTGGACACTTAATTGTAAAATCAAGTTGCCAAATCTACTCAATAGGTAGAAAAATGTGGTCATACTTATTTATATACATACATATGCATTCCTTTAATATCATTATAATTATAATATAATTATTTGTCCAATTTTCAAAATGAAGAGAATTGGATGGCTACATTAAATTTTTATCACTGCCCAGGTGGATTAAAAGAGAATGCCAATTTGCAAAGTACACGTTTCGTTAACAACAATGAATCATAAATAAACGAATGAACATAATTTATAAAAGTATATTTCGCTTTATGCAGTAAAAGAATGTAGAGATATAAAACGACAAGGAACACGCGTCTTGTCACTACGCTATTCCATTACCGTGGCCTAAGTATGAGTCATAGCGAACATATTCTCGAAGTACAGTCGTGCTAAGTAAGTGAACTTTAATTTACGGTTCAACCTGTTACAGTTTTCCTCTTGTATGTACATTGTAATAAGGTTTGAAGTTCTAACGAAACCTTTTCGTTAAAGCGAGCAAATAAGAAACTCACGAACCGGTCAATTAATAAATTCTTGCTGTTAGTTTTACAGGCACTTGAATGGAACGATTATTCAGCGTATGTACATACGTGCGGGACGGGTTTTCCTAGTAATTTTCACAGAACTATTCCTTAATGAAATGTTGATGATATCTTATCTGTGGTCAGGAATGCTATGGAAATATAATTCAGACACAAGCAAGTACTTCCTTTGTAAATGTTCATGCCTTTACATAACGAATGACAATACATAACGAATAACGAATACGTTATCTATACATAACGAAAATATTTCGAAAAGGTCTATGATTAATACGATTTAAACGTCCCATTTAGCAAATTGAAATGATTTTATAGCAATACCAAATATAAAAATTAGACATAACGTTATGGAATACTGTACACTGTAAATTAAATCAATAGAACCTCTTAGAAATTATGAGACCACCATAGACGAATAGGAATAGATTGAAATTTGCATCTCGAACGACTAATCATTTTCATCTCAACTATATTTCACATGAATACTTGAACCGCGGCGAGTTGACAGTCCAGTCCTTGACGGTGCTCATTCTTCCCATTGTATTCAGAGGAGTTCAACGTTCTCAAAGTATTTATGGGCGTTGTAATTCAATCAACAGAATAAAGCTAGGTACAATGTCACGTCAATGACGGTGAAAAGAAGAAGGAAATGTGTGTTGCAGACAAATTGAAGAGAACTACATATTTCAACGCTGTTGTGCAAAGATTTTAACTTTGTAAGTAATTGCAAAAGTAATTGAGACTCTAATACTAACAGGACTTGCTAAAGACAATAACAATGTACCTAACATATAAAAGAAATTGAACAATTTTTAATGACAATATTGAAAGTCATGGATTTATAAATGATTTTAAAATTAATTACGAAAACATTTTCACGCGGTAAAAATATATGACGGACATATTAAGTATTAATAACTAAAGTAGCAGAAATAACGGTCAAGGCTAAGTAAAAAGTTTAAGATTAACTACAATAGATAGTAGAGAATAAAACAAAGCGAACAATGCATTAAATGTCGTCCGTTGCGAACAAAGATTTGTGAAGCGAGTTTATTCAGTAGCCGATATCGGAATCGCGGGTACTATTAAGAGATCACGAATCTAAAATAGCAATGCACGCTCCAAGGCATGAACAAAACAGGAGCGCTAAGAATACAATGGTTAATACGGCGCTATTTAACTTTCATTGGATTCAAAGATCAATCCAATTCCCGTATCCAAAGAAAATAACTCGACTTTTCCATCTAATAATACCGAGTACCTACATTATACGTTTTTGAATATCATAGCTGTCCGTTCCAATGTTAGGAACTTGTTTATTTTCTGTGTTCCATTATTCACATGAAATTGCTTGTTAAAACGAAACAAAGTAACTTTGTTCGTGGATATATTATTTGCTTACATATTTTCATTTTAGTTTGAAACTACAGTAATTTATTTTGCGAAACAAGTACGTTCAATGTTGTGCGAATATTTTGATCTACAATCTGAAATTGGAGGTAGGAACAAAGAGATTGCTTTATTAATGGAGGGGTTGGAAACGCTGAATTAGAGGCTGTTACGCATAGACTTGTGAGTGAACATTGAGCAGTGTTTGAAATAGTCCTATAAGTAGACAGCAGATCTTAAATAACGCAGCCAGCCGTTGGAAACAAAACAAATGCCACCACAATAAGACGAGGTTCCGCGTGCCACGCCGCAGAGGCGATGCGACAGTCCAAAGAGGATTTATGTACGACAGTATCACCTGCCCCCCTTATTTTGCTAAATCCGTTACAGAGCTGTTCATTCATGCATTCTGTCTATGCTTGTTTGCTCGTACAATCCCGTTTATGATATTTTTTTAATGAATCTCGTTTAAAACAATTTTGTAACTATTGTCGTTGCGTTCTTTGTTATCCTTATGAAATGTGGTACCTATTTATAATCTTACGATAGTTAAGTAAAGTTAAAGAGAGGTAAATAAGTAAAAATATTTTACCTGATAGTAGTCTTAATAACTTTCATCAAAATATATTCCGCGGTTCAGTATTCATAAAAATAGAAAGAAGCATTCAAATTGTTAATATCTAACTGACATTATCAAATAAAATTATCAAAACGGACTGAAGGTCGCTTGCAGAGTTTAGCCAAAAAGGTCAGTAAGAGTAGAGTCATTCATCTTCCTCAATAACTCCGGCACTTTCGGCCACTGGGACAATTTAGTGCGCTTCTGTACAAATAGAATTTATGGGCGACAATGTCTCCCGGAAGGACGATTCTTCATTCTGGTAGACGGTCACGCTACATAATATGGCAAATGGGTTAGCAACTTTGAGAATATTGTTGAAATATTAGCGATGTGCAAAAGTTTGCTTATTTTAAACTTTAGATCGTCGTCGTACAGTCATTTATATTATACTACCACAACTTAGTGTTTTTCAAATATGTACAGTTTAATAGTAAGATTTAATATTAATTTATGAAAATGGCAAAACAATCGCATACCGGTATTGCGTCCGATGCCATTTTTTATTTCCACTTACTGCGAACGAAATTACACAATTTTACTACAAACAAATTGCTTTCAAATTATACTCTGAATGTTAATGTGAATTGAAATACGCATTTCACCTTAATCTACTGCAAATCGCGTACGTTATAGTATTAGAACGACGTTATGTGGGCTTTAGAAGGTTTTACAATAGAGCAATGTAACGTAGGAACCTTTAAATGCTATGAAATATATATAAAATATTGATCGTTAAACTATAACAGTTTTCAAGAAATTTAGGTTAAATATAATTTAATGGCATACTTAGTGGACATTTCCCTTCATTCACTTTCCTTTATGGAGACTTTCCAATGAAATATACGTTACTACGTCTCACTCAAACAATACCTTGCCCGAGGATTACACAGCCAATCACAAAATGTAATATAAGTCTGCCGTCGTAAACTTTAATGCCGCAACAAATATTGGAAAGTCGTCTTATGGGGTATAGGTACTTGAAAATATTATCCCGTACAAACCGCTGCACGCAGCAGTTAATGCGGGAATGTGAAATGTGAAATCCATAACAAATGTATTGGTCGAATATCGAGTTCTGATGTCGTAGATGACGCGTATCTGCAGTCTCGTAATAATAAAATGTACCATCTCATCTCGTAAATGTTCGATGTGACAGCATGAGCGCACCAATAGCGTATTTGATACATGTACTGTAAAATACAAGTATTATTTTGTTTTTATCCGGTTCCGAATCTATTTTACTGCTATCATCAAAGCGGGAATCGAAGCTTTTAAATTTCGAATCCGACTATTTAATATTTGTATATTATAGACTTTCTTTTTCTCAAATACTATATATGAATGAACAAATAAATAAGCTCGTTTTTAATTTATTTTCTTTAACTAGAATATATTTTATCGTTAAATGAAAATTACTCGAGTTTTCCAAATTCAAATGTCAATCATCTGTTTAATTGAGCGAGAGAACGGATTGACAATGATGAATTACATTCTCAAAGTCGTTCGGAAGGAGAACCATATATTATACTCGGTTTTAATGTGAACCGGGGGCCGTGATATAATCGTCTGTGTAGATGTTATAATGCTTATGGAAAAAGCGACGTGCCATGAGTCACACTCATAGCTCAGACATTGATAGACGATAGTGTATCCAACCCCGAGATTTATATTACCTGCAGATTGTTGCTTATATAAATAATGGCACATAACTTTCCACAGTTATAAAAACTTCAACCAGTATGTTAACAACGCTTATACTATTAGACATTTTCTTCTTTTTACATTACATATAAAATACATAATGCATATCTATGGGCATAAAAATTGACATCACAAAGACTCCTTCATTAACTTTGCCGAATCATTAGTTTAATACACATAATGAAAATTAATTTACTGTTTCAGATAAACTATGACATTGTATTTGCAATGGAATCGACTTTAAACTCGCTAACTAAATACACCGACGTGCAGTTAAACATTCACACTTCAGCCGCGAAGCCGAATAATTCGTGTGTACATGTTTATGATAACCACCGTCGCTGTTAGATTTGTTATCTGCATTGTAAGAGAACGAGTTATTACACTGCTGCGCACTTCTTGCTACACTGCGCCTCAGGCATTCTCTGTTCACCATAAACCACGGGTCGCGCGGACAAAAGCATTTGAATATAGCGTGGGCGACGACTGACAACCATCGTGGTATGATATTTGAAGTGTTGCGACACGACCGCCAACATTGGTAAAAAATTTGTTCTCGCGACGTATTAATTCTAGTTTAAACCGGTATGCGTGTATGAGCAGTGATGTATAAAGAAGTGCGTCTGGTCTGTAAAAATAGACATATCTGGCAGTCGGCTACGTAAGGGACCTGGTGCGATGACACAATATTAAAAATAATATATTTTTAAATCTTAAATAGGTACGTTCCTGAAGGGTATAGTAATAATAATTTACATGCTATTTGTTGTTATTGTTATCTGTTGTAATACTGGTTGTCATTTGTCATTTTTTAAAATGCTATATAATACACTCTGTCGATAAATGTTCAAGAGAAAAAGGGTATTGATTTTAGTCAACATGTTTTACGACCGTGGTACGACCGAATGTCGTGTCGTGTATTGTAAAATTGCGGCGTAACGCGTGCTACACATTCAAGCGGACCACGGACATGATCGTAAATATTCCGATCTATATCTCGCAGCCAAGCCCTGTCGTTGGTGAACTGCGTTTGAAAAATTGGATTTTTATTCGATTTCCGAATATTGTCAGTCGGTTATTGGTTTTTTTTTTCGATTGTTCATCAATTTTCAGCTAGCGGCTAGCGTGTTACTCGTTTTGTGACTGTTTTCGAGTGTTTATGGTTTGATACATGGACAAAAATAGAAAATAAATATTGTAAGTCAACATATTCATAACATGGATGCTTTTATTTATTTCCTTTAGAAAACTTTTTGGCAAAAGGCACGAAGAATCGACAAATCATAGCCAAAGAATAATCAAGTCGATATGTATAGTAGCTTCGGTCCTAAATTGTAGGAATCGTACATCTTGACGCTTAACAGACGACCGTCAGCTTTAAATAAATAAACCGAGGAATGGATATGTGAATCCATCGAAAAAGTATTTCTCTTCACAAAATAGTCAGTCAGTATTAAAATCACAAGGCGAAGGAAAATGGCAGAACTATAGTTAAAATCCTAACAACACGACACTTGTATCTTTCGAAAGAGGTAGACAGTGTATTGTAGTTCACGTTCACTTTGCACATTATGGAATAGATGATGCTCGTCCACCGGGCACAAATCCAGACTCCAAGATAATCCCAACTACGAAATTTAATTTAAAAAAAACTCTATAGCATATGTATATTATATATCGCGTATTCGATAAATATTTAACTTTAATACTATAGCATTTGAGCATTCAATAGCATTTAAGTTTATTTTTAAATATTATTCGCCACGTAAAGCAATACACATCCATAATTCACATAATCTTATCTCGATACGAATCGCCTCATTAGTACAATCACGAATAAAACTCGAGAATGAGTTCGACAGTCGATATTTCATTCCGAAATCCAAATAAATCGTAGCGCAACTAAATTTAAAATGTCCAATCTGTCAACGGTCGGGCGCGCGTGTTGCGCCGGCGAACGGTTGCGAGCGATACCTACCTACATCTGTTGTCTATTTCGAGATTTGTCACCAGCAAGTCAACTGTCTGCGCCGGAACTTGAAGGGAACAACACGAACCCCTTTTTTCATACAAATTCCTTTGATGAAAGCCAATGTTACAATATTGACACACAAATTTCAAATATAGAACAGTCAAGGTTTGAATTTGGAGTTTCGGAACTCGAAGCTTTTTATTCTAGAACATTCCCAATTTTTTTTTGCTTACACGCACTTTCAAAACTACAGCAATTTCAATAGATATTTCCATGAATAAAAGACAAAAGAACGTACATTGTATTTACGTTGGAAATTTCTATGACGTCATTCAAATTCGGTATAAAATCGCTACTACTGACTTTAAATGTCATGTTCACATTGTTGATTTACATGTTGTACCAACAATTAGCATTTGTAAAATACTATTGGGAATAGTGTTGATTTCCATATAGGTACCACAATACTAAGCCAAAGGTGTTTGTTCTCGACGATCACGTAATTCGGTTAGCATTGTTAATTACTTAATCAAGGTGCGAAGGCGGTTCGCGCTTCAGTTGAGCTCTGTTTGCTGTCTCAATACTGAGTAAATTTATTCACTTAACATACATACGTGACATTGTATGATTTTCGTCAATTTGTCAAGCACACAGTCTAGACTCTTAACGGGATTAGGGTTTTAGGATATTAAATCCAAATTGCCCAACGAAATTTAGGGTACGTTTTTTTGTCTGAAGGTTTGGAACGCAAATTGTAATAGTATGTGCGTACATGTGTTACATTGAAATGTCACCAATGTAGTAGTCATTTTGTTTTTAAGATTTTATTGAGAGGATTATTGTGTTTATTTCCGCTATTTACAGAAAAGAGTCGGTTAATAATTAGAAAAATTGATATTAACAAATGATTGTTTAAAGTTGACGGATTTGAAGACCTTGAACTTCAAAACGCGCCTTAAAACTTCTGGAGGCACGGAATTTTATTGCACTCCAAACACAGCGAGCTTTTGGAAGCTTATCGGAACGCTTTGTCCCGAATGCATTAAACTAATTTGAATAGAGACCTCAAAAAGCTCTTGTTCGGTTACGTCCTTTACTGAAATTTCGCCGCCCGATTGTGGGAGCCGACCGCTGCATGCAATCTTTTCGTCCCATAAGACAGATGCATTAATTATTCTCCTTTTTTCTACCAACCATAAATTATTGTCGAATATATCAAGCCTGTCATTAAAAACGAAAATTTCACCGGATGAATCTGTTACGAAATATTCAATTGCGATTTTATCACCGTCTCAACGCCTTCATAATTAAAATGTTACTGAAATATAATTTAAGAACCGTCTCGGAATACGAATCGGCGACAGATTGAATGGCGCGATAAAGTTAGTTTTAGACGGACTTAAAAATAAGCTTCTCCGGAAAATGAAATCAGATAAGCCGCCGATCTCGACTGTCATCACATTAACAGATTGTCACCGGCCACTGTATTTCATATCTTGTGTTGATTGTATTTAAGACCATAATGCAGTTCGACCCATAATACTGATCTGACGAATATCGAAGATGTGGCGCCGTGGGCGAAAGCAGTGACAAATGATTCGCTCTGTCACAACGGTGATAAATAACTGATTATGTTACACAGTATTTTGCCTTCACAATTAATTGACAGCGGGTATCTACTGGCCATTACAGCCCCCACTGACTTTGATTATGAACCGGCCCATTAAGTTTATAACGCTGCCCGCTCCGTTCAACATAAAGTATCCAAACAATTATCTCCGTTAACGAATGAAACGGAAATTGTAATCCGAAGCTTTCCACGCTCAGAGCATGCACCCTGCGGATTCGGATTTTATTTTTTATTGCTTTATTATTTTATTGGAATTGCAAGCGCAAAGTGCCTCTCGTTTTTACAGTTTACTTTGCGACCGGTTTCAGGGTTATAAATTCCGCGAGGTTTAAACGAACGCGAGCCCCGAGCTGAGCGGCTACTGCTCGCACTATATACCTTGCTACGTACCGATCATTTGTTACAGCTCCGTATTGAATGTGCGTTTCTTAAGTTTTAATGAGAACGAATGAATTATGGTTTTTGTTGTTACCTTAGACCTTTAAAACAAATTTCTTTTGATGTCGAGTTCCGTTGTACAAATTTTGTATTATTTGTCGTCGGTGTATCAACGACGTCGCGTCGTAAACAACCGAAAATAACGAGCGAAATGATCGCTCACCGAAATAGTGCGCGGTATCCCGGTGATCCCGCTCAACAGTTAATTGCCGCATTTTTTCCGCGCTCGGCTGCCACGGATTCCGTAATTTGTCTTCTTAGAAATGAGTCGCGTCGTCGAATGCAAGAGACATGTAGATGCGGCCCTTTTTGTGTGAGACACCCCCTCGGTTTTTGGCCGGCGTAAATTACGTTTTAGTGAAATACCCCCGGGGAAACGTTAGACGGGTAATTACTGTTTTAACTGTTGGGACAGAAATGTCAAACGCAACCTATTTTCGTTTGTTGGATTTCCGTTGATATTCTTTTTTCGTGTTGTGCTCGTTTTGAAGGCCAATACGAAAATTGGAATGCCGGGCGAGGCGATTGATTAAAAATACATTGCGTCAGTATCAGCTGAATAATTGAAATCGGATTCGGTGCGCCTCTGCGGTCACATTTCGGGCGACATAATGCAATCAATACTTTGACGTATAATGCGGTTGTGCTTTACGACGGGTAAGATTTACGTTTACTGTAAGCTATTTACGCAGCTTGCGATATTTACGATTGAACTTGCGCATGTCGGTGACTCGCTCCATCGCGAACAGGTAAATATAACGCGACGAACGATTTCTCGGCAATAAATATTTTAGCACAGTCACTCAGCGAGTTCGCGTTCCAAGAGGTAAGGCAGCAGATCCAAGCAGGGACGTGAAACACATATGTGTTACTTTTGTACAAAAACAATCGTATGATTTTGTTATGAGTTCAATATATTTAATTATCCGGTCCCTCAAGGTGTTGGCAGAATGATACCGAATGCCAAATATAAATATCCTTTCAGACCTGACTTTTTTCTTCTGCATTAATCGCACTTTATTTTTAATTTACACTACACAACATTGTATATGTACTAAGCCTTTTAATACAAAGTTATTGTGTTTATCAACAATCGTTGACTCGACTGTAGTGAAATACGTTCCTAACTTACACCTAATACATTGGACGTGACCCCGCTCGGAGAATTACCTTCAATAACTTCTGGCTAGAGCTTCTTAAGTTCCGCATTACCTTACCTTATAAGCCGTGATTTCAAATTTAAATCTGAAACGTTAATGTCGCTGATGCTAATCAAAATCTTGTTTAAGTAGCGCTAAATTTCATCCCCTATTAAAAGCAATAGCGTTTTACCTTTTTATGTGATGTTTTTATAGCTTACATTGGTTTCACGTTACGATTGTATTACAATGTAACTTAATATCTACAATTTGTGTACAATATCTGCGAGGAATATAATATTAACACAGCGCGTTAAAGCCAAGAGTAACATTACTCTTGGCTTTAATGCGCTGAACTAGGGCCTAAAATATGGCCATCAGTATTTATATATTGATTTGAATTTAATTATGTACGATAATACAAGCATCGCTATTTGAACCACAATTATCATTACTTTAATCACAAGCCCTTTTATGGTTCTACTTTTCGTCTCGGTTTTTATGATGAGAAGAATAGAGGCATATCCCACCATGCTGGTCTTAAGCACCATTAGCGATATTACACGCTTTCCTTGTCACAAGTTTCCTTCCCGTGATTTACTTCATCGTTATAGCAAATGATATGTAACCTTCCAAAAAAAAGTGTAATTTTGTTAAATATGAGTCTCTCGTATTGAAAAATTTTAAACTACACCATTCAGTTATCACATATATTTATTACCCGAAGAGATAACCTATAAGAGAGAGATTTCGGACAATTCTTCTGAACTCTCAGGTTGCAACAAAATGAATTCATTTAACATCATATAGACAATATGTTATGCAACAACAACAAACGCCAGAGAAATTTTTAAATTAGTTCCAAATTTAAATATTCCTTTCGTTCAATGGTCTATAAGTTGATGGACTGGGAGTTCAAGTGGCTTACTGTTTGCGTTGCCTTATCTCGGAACGCTTTGAGCTCAAATAAAAAGCTATTAGCTTTCAAAGATGGCACGCTTGGACTGGAGAGCCTTGGTTTTTGTAATACTATTCTTCTATTAATAGTCCAATACAGCACTCGTTCAAGAAACTTGGAAGATCATTCAGAATTGTTTATCTGTCTAATATTTTTATGAAGTGCAAGTTATGATGTGCGTATTTCTAGGATAACATTCAGACTTTAAGAAAAAAGATAAATAAATATGGAATTCGTATATTTTCATTGTCGTTCTTTATTTTTTGATAATTTGTATACCGTGATTTGGCATTAATATATCATATCCTTTTCCAATAACTTAGATACTAATCAATATCCACATTTAAGTCCACATTAAAATAACATATAGAAAGATCTACAGTTAATAGAATAGATTGCTTTAACAAATACACATTTGTTTATTCAATATCTATGTAATACATCTCAGAAGCACAAATTATGGTGTGTGCTGTATGACAGAAGGGTAATAGCATGTTGGCTACCGAAGCGAATGCTGGCGCAGTGACAGTCAGTTGTTTCACGTGGATATTACTGTCGTGGTAGGTAGTTAATAAGTGGGTTGTGTTGTACGTAATAATTCAGTGGGTAAATGCTGAGTAATGGCGAGTATTTCTACGTATGACACAATCAACATAAAATGTATGCATTTTTGTAATTTACATGTTAAATTAGCAAAAAGTCGTTCAAGTCATCATTCCTTAATTCTTCTGATGGACGCAGGTCTCTTCTTGAAATGAGAAGAGGCTGTCACGTGCAAGATATGCCTATAGGTTTCTTGTGATGACTTCGTTCAAAGACAAAGTCAGGTATTTAAACTAAAAAAGACTCAATGAAATTACAAGTGAATTGACTGATAGCATTGAAGTAATTAAATCAGTCAAAGATTACTCGCTAGTCCTAAAAGACTAAGTAGCGATACATCCTTTTCTTGCTTTGTGTTTGTCTACAATACTCTTTGTGCAAACGGAACAATACAACCCTGCCGTTTAGGAAAAAAGATGCAATGTTCGTACTTTGGAAGAGGAAACCTACAAAATGAGTTCCACCATCACATAACATGAATTAATCAATGGTTGACAAAAAATAATTATCGATGTAAATACTGACATCGCCGTGCCTAGCGGGGTACAAGTTGTTATTCAATGAGAGTACGAGGTTATAAATAATACAAAATGTCCAGACTACCGTGCCCAGCTCTACGATTTACGGTTAAAGGTGCAACATGAAGACAAGTAGATACACAAATACTCAAGAGTCGGAAGCACGTATCATCCATCATTCAGATGCCCGCTGTAAGTGGAATCCTTAACGTTCAAAGTATTCTTTACATGATATACTGGTCGCTATGGCCGTTATTGGACATCAACACGGTTGTGTTAATCAAGCTTGTAATAAAAAAGTCAGTATCTTTAAATTAAAGATTGCGTTTGCAACTAATAGAAGTCATATGATTCTCATAGAATAGTCACTTTAATGTTTTCATTATCAAATGTGGATTTTCTTCGTCCAAAACTGATGATACAGGTCACACGGAAGTAGGTACAGAAGAACTTGAAATGTAAATCTAATTTGTACCGTCACGCATTGCTGTGGGTTTGTCGCATTTAGCTAAATCATCTAGGTAAACATTTAAAAAGACAAATGTCTATATACATTATCTACCTGCATAACTAGTATATGGCTTTTTTCAGAATAGCCCGACCAGTTTCACACTATATAGGCCCCGCTACGATGTCTTTGCGATCGGCAGGAGCTCCTGAAGGAACGCGGATAATTGCAAAAGTATCTGGGCTGTTTCGAGAAAACATCGTGAGTCAAACCGATACATAATTTAATCATGGTAAACGTTATTCACAGGATAGCTAATAACAGTATGATTTATGGTCTCTTGTGATATTTATTGCACTTTTAATGGACATTGTCATATCGAATGTAGTAAAACTCGTTATTAATTAGAACAACGAGTGATTAATTGACCAGATACATTCGTAGGCTATATTTATCCGCCCCGTGTTTGCTAGACTGATAGTGATAAGTGCTATTATTGCTTGTAATTTATTAAGACTCCGGCTTGAGTGATATATGCTTTAATTTTTTATGTGCATGCGAAAGAAGCGCTTAATGATGTCCATCTGCTGCCAGTTGACTACTTGAACGTGTATAGAATTTACAAGCAGACAAAGAAATACTGTAATTGACCAATAATGAGTTCGTCTTTTTACATATACAGGTGTTACGTCCTTATAACGACTAATTACTCTTGCCATAGTAACATATAGATTAACGAAATGAAGTAACTCGGTGAAATGATAGAATTCATGGGATAAAATGTCCAATACAACTTTTAATAACTAACTTAATAAAAAATTCCATATACCATTTCGATTAACCCAATCGCTACTGTGGTTGTACGTATTAGGGTTGTTACGGATGCAAAAATTTAGACATCCGCGGATGCAGATGCGGATGCGGATTATTAGAAGTTCACA
>DWME01000423.1:0-33954 GCA_018244795.1 Parelbella ahira ahira | reverse complement strand
TTAAAGCTAACTTTTAAATGTTGTTTAACAAACTTTGATTTATTTAAGGAACTTATGAAATATAGTATACATTTAATATCAAATACCTACACTATTTATCAGTTTCACATACATATTATACTCGCTTAATATTTGCGTTGCTTTGTAAGTATATACAGTACAATATTTCGCAGCTGAATTATTTCTGAATGACAGCAGGTAACATTTATTTGTTTCGACGTCAAATTAGTTAATAAAATGTGGAGCAGTAATAATTTTCCCAATATTAGTCATACCTTTTTTATTTCATATATCTAGTTTATATTTTCCCGCACACAGCAATACGCTACTAAGCACTTTTTTCATGTTGTTAAATAAGTTAAAAAATAAAAGAATTTTTTTTGTAAATCCATCCTAGGAACATAAAAATTTCTTTGTTCTAAATTCGAAACATAATTTAGAAGTATTTTATTTTACTAATAATGCTAGGCTTGTATAGGTAGAAGCTAGAGACCGGTGACTAGAATACGTGCAGGTACATATATACTATTAATATAGGATGTACCATTGAAAAGAAATGTAATGCATTCAGTTGAATTAAACAAAAAAGGCGAATTTATTTACACGTGTAATTAAATACAATTGAAGATATGAATGCAGAAGTTATCGCGATCTAAGAACTAACATTTAATGTGCCTCTAACCGTTTCTCGAAAGAAAAATGCACCATTATTTTCTATGACATAACTTGAAGTGCTGAAATTGAATATGTCTTCATTCAGGCTCGATGAGATGTCAAGAAATACTAAAAAAATGAACCAATATCACCATTACATTATTTAAATATATCGCGTTTTATTTTGCATGATCTTATTTGTCCATCACGCCTGTATTTCCCTGGAGGGATAGATAGAGGATTACAGATATAGTGTTCATCTGCTCTTTTTTTTTTATTTAGTTTATTTATACACAGTAAAAAAAAATTTATATGTCGAATAAATAAAAAAAAATCCTTTGTTAATATCCCCATGATCGATCCATAAAACATCAGCACTCGTTATGTAAAAACCCTCCACATTAAGCTTACTGATGCGTTAAACAAAACACCCTCATACCATATTAATCTAATGTTAATATATATTAGCCCATTTAAAACAGCTTTGTTGGAAATATAATAAATGGGACGGCTCCTGTCCCGTAACATCATTAATAACGAGGACTCTTCAACTTACAGGAAATTTTAAATATACCAACGTACATGTAAGCACATCACGGAAATATGATGGCGGACATTTGTTATAAAAATGTGTCTGATGTCAACGAAAATGTACGAAATGTCATTACATTAGTAATCATCAGCCGACTTGTTACAAATGACAGTAAATTGCGCAATAAATATTTCTTCTTTTATTGCACGTTTACTGCGCGTGTTATGTATTTTTATAATCTAACTCTGCCCCGTTGGTAACCCGTTGGTGCCCCGTTGGTGGTTGCCCCAAGACTACTAATTCAGGGGAGGTGCTGGGTTCGATTCCTGTTTCCGGTACCATTGGATTTTTCTAACTTTGATTTTCTACTAGGAATTTCCATCAGTGGCTCTGTTCATGGTAATCTTTCTCACCATCTATTCCATGGTGAGACGTAAACGTAACCTATGAAACACGGAAGAGTACTTCGCTCGTCTGCCTATCCCTTTGGGGGTTACAGATATGAAGTCACGTGTAACAGATTAGTAATATATTTCTTTTGTAACTGCATTAATAATAGTTTATTTGTCGTAAGCCATTGTGTAATTTAAAGAGAATTTAAATATGTATCTTCAACTACAATAATTGTTGTGTATTGCCCTATAAGCTATTGTTTGTTTAATACATTTTTTAAATATAATAATACGACAAGCAACAAGTTGATTGTACGAGGAAAATCGCCGAGAGGTTTCTAACTCGCTTGGATATGTAATGAGCAACTTCGACAAAGATATATATACATATGTATGTGTGTCTACAACACAATGGGGAGTCTGAGGGCTTTGCGTCGTTATAGATGAGTCAGGGTTACTTAAGAAGATTTGCACACAAATATAGACATCACCGTTTAAATATTCATAATTTCACCACCTTCGCATCGTTAATAATTCCTCTTATAGATATGTCTCGTATTAATACAACATTTAAATGTCTGTGTGTTTGTAGTAAATTGTTTTGTAAAACTGAAACGCTCGTGCGCATATAAAGACAAATAAATCTAGAAGAACCACGTCTGTAAGGATAGATACCTATATTAGATATTCGGTGCTCTCTGCTTACCCCATAAAGAACCGGCATGGTGATATAATAATAAATCTGATTAATATACACTGAAGACGTATTTCTCCATGAAATCATGAAAACAAAGGGTCTAAAAGATGAATATAAAGCAGTTAAAAATGAGACGTTTTTTCCGAAACTCAAACAAATCAGTGAAATGGAACTCATCAGCTGAGAGGTGTAAAGATGAGCTGTTTTTGCTTCATTCGCTAAGAATTATAAAGAGCTGTTGTCTCGTTGAAGCTCGTATTTTTCTATCCATAAAAATTTTCAGTAAGTCAGTAAGTGTCATAAAGTACAAGGTACTGTGACGCGTAGTAGGTAATAAAGTATTAGTGATTGTCTAAAATTGTATTGTATCATTGATAAACGTCTGTATAATGACAATTGAATGAATGTATAATGAACTGAATGTATAATGATTTTGTAACCAAGTTATACGACCAATATATTTGCGCTTAGTGGGTATATTCAATTGTATTGTGTAGCCAATTTTATAATGTGATATAGTTTCAATCATTATAAGTCCTACACATTCTTATAATGAACATCTTGGAATTCTACTAATAGACCGGCTCGGAGAGCAAAGGAGATATAGAAAGCATTTGAAAATTTATATAACTTTAGCACATTTCATAAAATTCTGTTTATATACATACGTTAATTGTTTTATCGCTATTGCTCGAAGATCCTCTTGCTGTAAAACAATTAAAAATGTAAAAATAGACTTCAATAAAGTGTTTTAAAATTTTATTTTAAAAATATGTACAATGAAAATTCTGCTTTGCTCGAATAGTCGGTCTATTTGTAACAACCCTTACAATGTTAAAGTTGTCATTATTCCATCGTATGCCCTCCAGGCTAAGGCAGATCAGAAAAATACGAACGAAAAATCTCTCAGCACTATTTAAAAATGACAAACGTAATAAATGTAAGTAAATAAGTGTTGTAGATATTGGTACTGATTTTGTGTTCTGTGATGTAAAAAAAATACTAAGGGCGCTTTCATATATAAGTTTATAAAAAACGCTACAGTGCCGCGACTGTGGTGCGGTAGACGCGCGATTGTAAAGCTGTAATAATTTTTCAATTGTGTTTCAGCTCAAAACTTTGACTCGACGGACTCTGACAAAGATGCATTGTTCTTAATAATGTCCTTGTAGTATAAGAAAGAAGTTTAAGGAAGAAATTAGCGCATGGTAAGTTTAATTAATTTGCTTTATTGTCACAAAACAGATTTAAAATTGAATAAAAACTAATTTATGGCCGTATGCAAATTCTTGTGACCGTAAGTTCAATTAAGATTGTAAGATCAGACAAGAATATTTTTAAATGGCAGTTCACACACTTTTTCATATTCTTGTTTATTAAATTAACTCTGAATAAATGAAGCGAATAATTAAAAACTCATGTAATAGGTTTTTACCAGTTATATATAATATGTGCAAAACACTATAACCATTATTTAAGTACACACCTACATAATTGCTATGAATCAAATTGCAGCCTTAGAAATTTGTGCCATTAATATCGACATAGACTGGATGTTACAGCTTTTTACGTATTAAGCCATCGTACTTAGGTGTAATAAAGAGTGCAGGCATTATAATATAAAACCAGTGTATAATTGTTCACATTATTAAGACATAACGCAGGAAACATTTCGAATAAACAAGAACAATTCGGTACTATGTACAATACTAATTAGTTGTTTATCTCACTAGACCGGATGCGAATTATCATGAAACAATAAACACCAGAGCATGTATAACTGCGACGTAATCTTCATAATATCTGTAATCCATCGACGTAGCAATCCAATATCGTCTATGTACTACATAATAAAAATTATTTACTTCGTTCACGTTTTCAGTCACTGGCATGTTTTCTAAACTTTCTATAAATAATTGTAATAAATCTTCTTAGACCTTTTATCCAAGTTTAGTAAAATAACTCTTTGCCAGTGTTTGTGTTTCTGGACATTAGACATATATAATTTTCATAGCAAGGATGAATAGGCTTTTCCTAGACATGCATCTGACGTATCATAGAACACATCTGCGCTGTCCATCAGGCGGAATTGCGGGCATATCTTAGCTTATTACATGCCTACCCCGTAAGGGACTTGGCGTGAAAATAATGTGAACCTATGTAGGTATGTATCATATGATAAAAAAGCTGGCTGAAGTATTATGCAATATTTCATGTTCATAAGGTAAAATATCAATATCCCACAGTACTGTAATTAAGTTGATTAAAAGGTTAATAAATACGTCACTTTATAAGTTGCGACCACAGTCATGTGTTGCACACTTAGTGTCACATGCGCCTTGCGAGCGTGCTTTTATTTTTAAATTTTACATAAAAATTAATAACAGCTCGACTACCATTGTCACAGTAGCGCCCACGTGTCGCTTCTACAAATCTCCAATATAAAAATGCCCTAAGAATAATTATTAAAATTTTCTTTAAATGATTCTTTGTTTTATTACAACCTAACAAGAATATTTACTTACATAATTACGTAAATAGTACAAGCAATAATAAAGAACAAACGAAGAGAAGGTTATATTTTTACAAATACAACTGATCATAACCTTTCTTTGATTGCTTATGCCGTGGGTGGAAAAAATATAGAAAGAAAAGCCAGTACACAATAGATAAAATATATAAAAAACGTTTTGCTTATTTACACACAGTCGGAACGCTTTGGGAGGCTTGCGAAAATATATAACAAAGGATTTCCTCTAGAAAATCATGTTGCTTTTTAAAACAACAAGAAACAAATAACAAACTTTGATCCGCAAAGAACACATACATCTTCATCGTAAAACAACGAATTGTAAGACTGTATGGACTTGTTCTTCTAGCTTTATAGCCTGTAATTTTTGCGAGCGCACTCGCGGGTACCTACTAGTACTGTATATTTAACAGTTCCCGGTCCTAAAGCCCTTTCAAAGTAATTAATCAACCCTCTCCAACGGACCAGACCCAACATAAGGGCTTACCTCCACGATATAATATTCAAAGCTAACTAAAGCTAATTATTTTTTAACAAGCAATTTTTAACAAGCCCTTCTGAGCTTCTTCTGGTACTTTGACTGGAAACGTTTCATTGAAAAAAAAAGTTTCGATGGCATTTGAATCCTTTTGCTTTATAAATTTGGATCCAAACATTTATCTATAGTTTAGCAACTTATTATTATGAGAAAAATATCTTTCTTGAATTAGGGTTTCGACAACGCTATGCCGATGTAGTTATGTGACTATATAGGACAATGGTCAGCTCATTTACAGCAAGCTAATTAAACTTCCTGATGGAGCATTAAAATTTACTGTTAAACTTGCCCTCAGATATAAATTTATTATTCCATAAAATTTCCTCTTTTAGATGACCCTCAAATTGCAACCTCATTGCTTCACGTAATGGATACGAATCAAAGCCTCACAATTGCAGTCGCTTGGAGTGACACTTATACAAAAAAATATCTTCTTTTGTCTCTTACTTCTCATGGATTATAGTCGTCGCGCTCGATGTTTCTCAGAGAATTTACGAAGCCAAAATTAAAAATGTTTTACAAATTCTCTCGCAAATCTATAACTTTTTTCTTTTAGTGGATATAAGCTTAACAGCTTAATTATTTAAGGGCTTAGGCAACAAGTAACGGGAAAACCCAACGCGACCCCAGATTACAAACTCCGATTGGAAACGAATGCGAAGGTGACAAGAGCTTACACGGAAATTGAGTTAGTTCGCTTACTTCACTCTTTCTTTTCGTTTTTTTTTATATTTTTTTGTACATGTTGCCGGTAACGCTTGTTAAAGAAACGGCAAATTAGTACTCGTACATCAATGTTACAAATGTACAAGGACGGCCGAAGAAAATTCTAACCACTAAACAATTTTATTTATGCTACTGTATCGGCTAACGTTTTTTTTATTTGTTACAATGTGTTATGGGTTAATAATATTCTGTAATTTTTTATGTAGGTATACATACCAGATGACTTTCAATGAAGACTAAATTTGGTAAACGCGTTAATGTTTTGAACGACACTAAAAAAACTTGAGATGACATTAATGTATATGTCGTAGCCAATTAGCTTAATCAGAAATTTAATTAACAGCCTAGGCCGTTAACTAAATGCCGGCATTCAATTAAAAAAACGAATAACGCCCAGGTCATTCATTGAGCGCAACATTTAACCACATGGTTGAACGTCGTGTAGTAATTTAGTTAAATTAGATATTGATGATTGCTTAGGTTAGGTTAGAATCACTTGCCTGAGTTTTGGTCAGTCATTTCCAACAGGCTAACTTTAAATACGTCAATACGTCAAGTCGTTAAACTTAACGAGTGAATTAACTATCGACCTAGTGTTTTAATTGGATGCCGGCGCTTAATGTACGGCCTAGGCACCCAATTGGCTAGCTAATTTAACTAGATGGCTGCGACATATACATACCTACATATGTATACAGTTCCAGTAAATCAAATTTTCCGTAACCTCACCGGCACAGTGTAGCTGAATAACGTAAGATAACATTGTCTACAAACACCGAAAGGGGATGAAACTATGCGCTAAGTTTGAAGCATCTTCATAGTTCTTGCTCTAACCTGAATACACTGCGTCTTGCTTACAACATACTTACTCAAAACAAAATATAGATACAGAATTTTTGATACATTTTAGTTTACTAAATTATTGATTAACTACGAATAGAACAGCTCTCATTTATTACTTTTCCCGGTGACGGAATTACTTCGGGCGCCGAGGGATCTAACTTTTATTCAACCTGATTTTCAAGGAATTACTTTACTGCGCGGTTGATAGGGGAATTGGAATCCCTATTCTTCAATATATCCCTATTTATCTTACACATAAAACTCTCAAGTCAAACTCACATCTATATGTCAAAATACGAACTACAATAGACGTCTGTTTAACCCCTAAATAGAAAACTAGACCCCTTATTATTCTACTTTATGCACTAATCTCGTCTTAGAATAAGAAAGGACAAACTATTTTCTACTACGCTGACATTGTGTGATTTTACGGTACGGTTTTATACTTATAAGAAATACCATTGAAATAAGTATATTCTTAAAATCATCTTTAAGAATATTATGTTTAATGAAATGAAGATATTTTAATTTCATGGAATTTATTTTAACTCCACTCATATGATACTCGACGTGGTAACATTAATAAAAAGTTCTAGCACGAGCTGATGTCAGGTAGCGATCCCTGGCAATGGTTGATCCAGCCGTACCAGGCTCTGTAGCCGTGACGTTTGTAGATCTTCTTCGCGCATTTGGA
This sequence comes from Parelbella ahira ahira, assembly GCA_018244795.1. NCBI lineage: Eukaryota > Metazoa > Arthropoda > Insecta > Lepidoptera > Hesperiidae > Parelbella > Parelbella ahira. The sequence continues at coordinate 26,348 of DWME01000423.1, read as the reverse complement.
TGCCTTTGTGATGTCATCAGTGGTCACATCTGCAATTTTGAAATGGAAATATAAATAAAATAAAATAAATTTAAACCCCGTTATTGAATTAAGTTCTGAAAGCCTTATTTGCGTTAGACATTTTTTACATCTGAACCTTGGGGAACTAGTGAAAGCGTACTATAATAAGAGGTTAACTACAGAAGAGTGCCATTCAACTATAGTAATAGATGTCGCCACCTGCGTCATTCGTATTAACGAAGTTTTGTTCACATCACCCCTTAACACACGGACGCTCCATTACTTAATTATAATATCTATTGCTTGAATCTCTATATTATGTTCCACACATATGTATGTATATTGACGTCAATTAAAATGTTATAAGTAAGCGAACATAGTGTAAATATACCTTTAGTAAATTTGAGATGCTGGCAAATCAGAATAGTGTAGATTACTTTATTTGTTCAAAATAAATACATGTTCCAGATATTGAACATTAGCTTATTCTGCTAACGATTATAATTCAAATACGCTTTATAATATTTCAATATCCGTTAACAATTATTTTAAATTTCATGTACCTATTCTATTTTAAAAACATGTTAAAGGATATTTATTTCATCTTAATTTGAATGAATTATTGACTCTTCTTTAAGTTATCCGGAATATCACAAGATTTCTGAAGCACAGCATACAGCTGTCGTTTTAAATAATATAAGTGTTAATAATAAAAGCTTTCTTAAATACATATATCTTTTGGTTAAATTGGTTAAATATATTGTCCACTTAATAGTATTTCCCTTAGTTAACACCATAAAATCTCCATATCACTATTCTGTGTGATAATACTACAACTTCAATTAATACAAACACTAGCTAGTACTGACTAGTCAGTCTAGACTCATACTGACTAGACTCAAACTGACTAAACTGTCTGATCACACTGTCCAATTCCTTAAGTATTGTCCAAGGTCGATTGCAGATATACCGGCAGCAAAACATGTGACTGCCAGGTGGTTTACCACTCTCTTTATATAAAGAGGGTTGACAGATACGAGAACTCTAAACTTTTTCTATAACTATAACTCTATAAACTATTCGAATGTTGGATTCCAACACATACCTGCACAAGTGACATTGCAGTCCTTGCCGGCCGTACCGGTGTTGCTGCACCAATATTTGTCGTTGATCTGGAACAGCCCGTAGTCCCTGGATCCATTCTTATTCACTTTTCCAATTTTGCCAGTGTTGCGGGAGCTCTCGTTCTCCACCAAACATACCCCTGGAAAATGTCAAATCTATTTTCAGTACAAAAACATATTAAACTAGTTACTACTTATAAAGTTTATATACGTATACATGTAGAGTCTGGTTTACCGCCTGGGGTATTGCACTAGGCTCATACGTTTTTCCCTAGGACCTATAACATAACAGGTGAACAATAGAAATACTACACTTTTCCGCTTACCCCTTCGAGGAAAAACACGTGTGATGTTACAAAAAATGTTCAGAAAACCGACGGAGAAGAAGCACTTACAATTGCTTAACTGGTCTTGTGGGAATCCCTGCTTTCTAAGCTCCTGGACCAGCCCGCACCTGGTGAATTGCTTGGCTTCAGATTGAAGAAACACGGCCATGAGAGCGACGCAAATCACGAAGAGCTTCATTGTGTCTATTGTTGTTTTATTTTGATTGTCTTCCTCGCGATTTGAATTCTCGATGTGTTATGTTCGGTATAAGGAAAACGAGCATTTATATATGATGGTCCGATGTTGGTTTATTGTGTCTGTCTTAGAATAATCAAAATATATACAGAAGATACTTACTTGCAAATAAATTTATTTTGTGCGAAAATTTGTATAATATATATTATTCATAACTGTATTTATAAATTGTGCATAAAAAATGTATTGTAATTGACGATTTGTGAAGATATACACACCTACATGCCTGTAGTTTTTTAAGGAATGTCACGTGTATAAGCCGGTAGTTCTTCAGAGTGGTAGACCTTAAATCTACTTATTACAAAAAACAGCTGTGTCCATTTTTGTAATAGTCAAAGGGTTAATAAAAGTACTCATCCTGAACACTTGGCTTGTGATGTCATTCCGACTGTCGTGACATTGCAATGTGAAATATATATTTTGTGTGTTATGAGGGTATGCATTTATAAGTATTTTCATTTTTCGGATAACAAGAACAGCTATAATAATGATAATAAGATTGCAATAGTGACATACTCAAAAGACGCCGATTGAGAGCATCGAAATGGCAACCGATTAATCACATAACGTGCACTCGGTACTTTTATTGTAATCTATAATATTCGTTCGGTAAAGGGGAATTCTCTTTATCTCGGGATGTTTTAACATTGTTCCTGTTATCAGCGAAACTGATGACCGTGGCTAAACGGGAGTAGGGTATGTTGACGTTACGGTTTAATGTATATTCCTACTGCTTGTACTACAAAAATATACAGTCTTAATCTGATAAATAAATATGATAAATTCTGGTAAGGAAATACCGGTTATTTCTTCATTAAAAAACAACTTGACACACCTACGGTATAAGCTACCCAAATATTCTGTCAACATTAATAGATATGTATTTTGAAAAATAAATAGATCGTTGATGGAGTGGTTGCGAAGGCGACTGGCGATCGGAAGGTCCTGGGTTGAAATCACGCGACTTGGGTTCTTTTCGATTTATCTCATTTAGAATTTCTAGTAGTGCCTGTGTATGGTACCTGGTGCCTAGTGTATGGCAATAGGCTTACCACCTATTCCAAGGGACTTAAACGCAACTGGTGATACGTGGGAGTGTACTTACTGCACTCCTCTGCCTACCCCTTCAGGGATTACAGACGTAAAGTTACGTTTAAATAAGTATGAACGTAAGGCGTTTAATAAATATTTTTTGTCATTTTATGATATGCAAATTATCAAATATTTTGCCCAAACTATATAAAAAAAAGTTTATCCATCTATTTGCTAAAGATAAAAGATCGTCAACAAGAGTCAACGATAGCTTGACCTGAAGATTTCACGCAAGAAGGTTATCAGTCGTTATCAGACAATTATTTTTTCACAAAACTCAATATTGCAAAAAACTCAACACACTCTGAGTCATAGGTTAAGAACACACCGGACTCCACTCGATTCTTAATGTCAGATTACATTAGTAATAGATCACCTATTTTTTTATTAATTTAGGCAAAAAATAAATAAATAGTAAAAAATTTAGATACTAATACAAAAAGTGGAACAGCAAAGTTGCAGACGAAGAAATAGAGAAAGTGTAATCAATTTAGTACAGTGTACTGTTAGTACCCTGTACTAAAGTAACTTATTCATAGATCCTAGAGACAAAAATCGTATATATTATTATATGTGTTTTAATTAATTTAGAATAGAACATGGCACAATTTTAGAACTCACTACTTTAACAGGGAGGATAGAATATGTTTTAGGAGAGGCAACGATATAGTGCGTAAGTTTAGTGTCTAGAATTTAATTAGTCTGTGTGCATAACCGTATGTCATAACAGGTAACACACATTGGTCGAATATTTTCGACTTCCAGGACCGGATGGAGTGGCGCCGATTAGGGGAGGCCTATGTCCAACAGTGGACATCAACAGGCTGACGATGATATGTGCATAACTGTAATTGCTGAGTTCGCTTTAACTTTACCGCCAATTTTAATGTCAACTAACAATAAGTATAATATAAGATATGAGAAGTACGCTCGCTAGGGTCATTACACACTAATTCATTTCAATCTTTTAATAAATTCAATACCAAATAAATCATCCCAATATGTAGGCAACCAGCGATCAATTAGTAACATCTTATACCTATCCTATTTTTTATACGTAAAGCGTTAATCGGGCCAATAAAGCGTAATGTTCAGTCGAATGACTCCCGAGATATGATTGGTAAAGTCCCGCGCCCATCCGTTATAACTGTTTTTGGTAATAAGGAAATTATTATGTAATGTAGGTCTTGCCTTATTATCACATCCGTAATAAGTAGAATAAAATCGCTTATAGTAATATTGCAACGTAGCCCATCAATTACTTACCTGACCACCAATAATGGAACGTAGCCCACCAGGCTCACGGATAATCAACTTAGGCCACTATTGCGCCGAAATGTGCATGACATTTTACTGCTTATTATCATAGCATAGATTCTGAATAATTTGACTTTTAGCCTTGTGTTGTCCCATAGTAAAACAATAAATTATTTTCTATTACCTATATGATTTTTTATATACTTTGTATACTTTTAAATACATTGTATTTTAATTTATTTACTCGTCAACATCACTTTAATACACGCATCACGATAATATTAAACGGTAATCTTTAGGTGTTAATGATATTTGTTACATACAATGCTCATGTTTGATATTAATGGCATGCGAAGAGTCATTTATTACTAGGTACTACATTCTGAAGTTTTATTTCATATTAATAACTCGCAAAACTTTGTAAAACAGATATACCTTCCAGGAGTCGAACCCCGAACTCATGTAACGGAAGGTTAATTCTAAGCAAAATTGCTTTTATTTGTCATTTATTTATCTTCAATGGATCTTGCCACGCGGTATTGATTAATTCATCAATAATACATCGATACATAGAATAATGTCTAGTTTACTATATTTATAATAGGAGAAGTGTTTATGGGAATAGGGGGGAACATCTTAATGAAATAGCGATAGAGCGAAAAGAGAAATTGACGTTACCATATGGAACGGTACATAGCTTGACTATATTATAATAATACTAAAAAAATCGGACAATCCTTGTAAAAATATCACACTATGATAGAATAGTCATTAAATTAATGAAGTCTAACGAAGGTTGATACAGTTATTGAACTGAGACTATAATAAATTTTTTCAATGGTAGCACCTGACAAAACTGATCAAGAGTGTTACAAATGTTAAGAAGCAAAATAACATCTATTTATCTTCGAGGAACGCCTTGTCTCGTTCTCTCGCGTTAACAAGCGTTTCAGTGTAATAAAAACGGAAAATTTACACAAGAACTGTCCAAGGAACGTTAAAAAGATTAGCTCTTTGTCCTTGTTATTCAAAACAAACTCAGAAATATTATTATTCAAGAATATGTAGTTACATAAGTTATTGTGACATAATCTAAAATGCCCGTACGAGATCAAACATAATCGCTCATTACATAATAATTTCTCATGAATAAAAGCAAATGTTGGCATCAGTCACGAAAAATGTAGCCCGCCCCTGGATCTCTCTCTACAAACAATTTAGAATTTAGCTGTACAGATGGGAGTGTTCCACCGGTGTTCAAAAAAATTATATGATTGGTTGAACAAGACGATTAGTATACATTCGGCCAGTTTGTTAAATGAGTATCAGTATTATACGTGTAGTATTAGATAGTATCCGTAGTATTCACAATTTAGCAAAAACCCTCTTTAGCAAATAACAGCCCCTATAAGTACCACAGATTGCATTTGTATAATAATTATTATAAATCAATAATTAGCGGAGTAACAATTGTATGTAAAGTAGTGGCATTAGTAGTTGACCATTTACTAGTAGTTGACCACTTTGTATGAAAATTTAAATAATAAGCGTTGTATTTATTGTATCTAATAAAAAAACTAATTTACAAGTAGCTGGTGCCATCTAGTAACAACTGCAGAAAGCTCAGAACTAAAGCGCGTTGTGTGTAGCAATGGCCGACAGTTGTTGTTGACAGGTACAACTGTGTGGCACGTTTCTTGATTTTATTATCTAATTTAACTAGAGAACAAGTGTTGTTGTGGAGATAAATAAGTCACACAAATAACTTCTTCAGGTAAGATTTACATTTAAAATATTTTTGAAAGTGTTTTCTTTTAAATTCAAAAGTTTTTAACAATATAACCTCACATCTCGAGTGATTGTTTGGGGTGGTCATCTACTGAATGGTATTTTTTGGAAAGTTCAGTAATTGATCCGGTCTGGTCAACTACTGATTTAATTGTCTTAACATAGTTATTGTATTATACATGTATTTTCATAATCAACTTAGCCACATAACATTACAGCTCTTATCCAGATTTATAAAACATGATGGGTTTTAGTAGTGGACCACGTGGTCAATTACTAAAGCATGATGTGGTCAACTTTTAACACACAATTTATAAAATGTTGACTAGTTGTTTTTATTGCAGGGTATTTAAATATTATTTTCAAGATGCCTGGAAACAAGAACACATTTCTAAACTACAGTGAAGATGCTATGAAAGCTGCAGTTGAAGAGGTTCGCCTGCACAAAATATCTATCCGAGCCGCTGCAAAAAAATTTGCAGTTCCCAGAACCACATTAAAATATAAATTAGAGGGTAAATCCCCAATGGACAGAAAAATGGGCCCTCCTTCAATTCTAACAAGCAAAGAGGAGGCTGAGATAAGCAAGTGGGTAGAGAACATGGCACATGCTGGTTTTCCAGTTACCGTTGAGCAGCTGTGCATGAGTGTGGAGAAGTACATAAAAGACGTGAAACGTGATACCCCTTTTAAAGATGGAAGACCAGGCAGGACGTGGGTTATAGGTTTTCTGCGGAGAAATCCTTCGATTTCAAAAAGAGTTTCTCAAAACTTAACTGCCTCACGGGCAGCAGTCACTAAGGCAAATATACTGAATTGGTTTTCAGAAGTGAAGTCCTACATTGGAAAAGAGTATGGTGATGAGATCTTGGAAGATCCTTCTCGAATATTCAATTGTGACGAGTCTGCTTTTTTTTTAAATCCTAAAGGCCCCAAAGTTCTTGCTAGAAAAGGAGATAAAACAGTTTATCAAAAAGTTAATGTTGATGAGAAGGAGTGCGTTACAGTTTTGGTAACTGGTAGTGCAAGTGGTGAAGTAGCTCCCACAACTTGCGTTTACAAATATAAGCGTATTCCTCAAGATATAGCAGAAAATTTTCCTAAGGAATGGGGGCTAGGAAAAACGGATTCAGGATGGATGACGTGTGAAGCATTTTTTGAATTTATTGCCGATATTTTTCATCCCTGGTTATTACAAAAACAAATAACTTTTCCAGTCATTCTTTTCGTGGATGGCCATGCGTCCCATTTATGTTTGCAAACAAGCCAATTTTGTGAAAAAAATGGGATAATTTTGGTAGCTTTGTTACCGAACGCCACCCATATTTTACAGCCTATGGATGTCGCAGTGTTCAGAAGCCTCAAAGAAGCATGGAGGAAAAAAATCCATCAATGGAGGATGGACAATGTTGTTCAAGGAGGTTCTCATATCCTAAAAAAAAAAGATTTCGCAAAGTTACTGCAAGAAGTGATACTTCAAAATATTACAAAATCTATGTTGTCCAATGGATTCAAAAAATGTGGATTGTTCCCGTGGAATCCGCAAGCTGTTGTGATACCAGACCAAGGATTATCCCAAGAACAAGAACGTAATTCAACCATGATGAAAACGCAATACCTAAAGCAGGGTTTGGATTTTCTTAACGACATGATGGGAGCAGAAAAAGTAGCTATTTTTGAGGCATCTGAAGGTACTTGGAATGGAGATCCACTGGACACTTCTTTATTTAAATTGTGGAAGAAAATAAAAATAGAGAAACTTTCTTCAGAGGCTGAAGAAAGTTTAAACTGTGTTGATGGGGAAAATATTTCTGACGGGCCGGTCAGAAATGATGATTTCCCACAAGCAACAGAGGCCTCTACTAGGATTGCTGATAATTTATTAGCACACCTCGATTCTTCAGAAATTCATTCTGATGGAAGAAATATAGAAGAAGCTTCTGTAATGGACTTAGATGTCATTACTGCCTTGGATCCAAATGCTTCGGATTCAGTTTCAGTAATAGAGGCATCTAGCAGTCTAAATAAAGAGAACGTGGCAGGTCCGTCACACAAGGAAATACCAAGTCCATTTAAGAGGCACTTCTTTTATCCTGCGTTTGAAGAAAACAAGAAAAAAAGGATAATGAGGGAAAGAATGCCAACGATTGTGTCCGGAGAATTGTGCCAAAAATATTTCGAAACCAAAAAGAAGAAGAAAGAGGATCTTGAGCAATTGAAGATAGAACGAGCCACTGAAAGGCAACGAAAGAAGGAAGAGAATGAAAGACTAAAGAAAAATAGGGTTAAAGTGGTGAAAAATAAACATATTAAAAGTGTATCAAAGATTCTTTCAGATAGCTCTGACTCGAGTGTCGATGTTTCTTCTGGAGATAGTGTGGTTTCAGAATCCTCGGGAGATGAAAACTTAAGCAACCTAAACCTTTCTAGAAAACCGTTATTAAAACAAATTAATGAATATGTTATTTTCACATACGATAATAAGTATTACCCTGGCAAAATAATTAATGTTACTGAATATACTGCAACAATTTCATCCATGATACAGTGTGGTCGCTTATGGAAATGGCCCGAGAGACCTGATGTTCTTGAATATCAATGGAAAAATGTGACATCCCATATAAATGAACCCAAAAAGACCAGTAAAACGCGTAATGTTTACTCTGTTCCTGAGCTAGATTTCATGTGGGATTAAGTTTCCAAAAGACCTATCTGTCCTTCCAGTTCTAGCGTTCGTCACTGAATATTATATTTTTTCTATATTATAATTAAAATGTTTGAGTTTTGACATATCTGTGGTCTTATTTACCATAAAAGTAGCTTATATTCATATGGTCAACTACTGATGCTAAATACGGTCAACTACTAATTTTTTCAGATTTTTATTGGTCAACTACTGGAGCAAAAACTTAAATTGGTTCAAATTTTTTTGAAGTGTGTATGTTTTGTTCAATTGAAAAACTTATTAGCAAAACTTAATCTGAAGGGTATGATGATTTCTTTTAAGTACCCACTGAAGTTCTAAAATTTAAATGTGTGTGGTCAATAAAAAAACATTTTAGCAACGATCTTAAGTGGTCAATTACTGATGCCTCTACTTTAATTAATGCTTTCACTACTAACTGCGTTAATGTTTAACATTAAAATGAGATGAATATCTCATTATAGACATTTATACTATAAGTAATTAGATAGATAACTAGATATATTATGGCATTCTTTGAATATTACGAGTACCTATGTGATTACAGAAACATCTTGGCCACCTAGTGTAAATTAATTATTAGCAGATGCCAAATAGAAATAACCTTCAACTAAACAAAAAGTGCTGAAACTCTGATATCTTAGGTAAACACACCCTTTAAACGAGAATTATCAGCGAAAGAAATAGGTGTAGTGGTGGTCCCGTTGCAGCCAAAATCTTGAAATAGATGTACCTTGATATGAATAACTAAAAAAAACAAATTCGTAACAGATATACCCAGTATTTCGCTTATCTGTTCACTCCATTAAAGCCAAACAAAAAATTCTTTAGTGTAAAAACAACTATTGATTGTATTGTCTATCCCCCAAATGTTAGTAAAATACCTGTATCATTTCCGGAAGGCCCCAATTTTCGAAAGGGGCGCGTTTTGTTTGGGCTATTTGCCATCGATTTCCTAAAGCGCATGTCAGTTTTCCCGCCATTCCGCCAGTACCGCGCCGCCGTCGCGCTGTGAGGGCGTTCATTACGTTTTCGCACATTTTGCCAAAAACACAAAAAGACTACAATAATTTCACTCGCATTATCTAAATAAAAAAAACCTAGGTCATTTTCATATAGAATAACACAGTTTTTCAGTCACTTTTCGTTACTAAATAGTTGTTTATGTGCCTGGATTCGGGTGGAATTTGCGGAACCATTTTTCTGCTTAAAATACAAATCAATATATTTATTACCGTAAGTACATTGGTCCTTCTGATATGAAGGATTTTACTTTAAAGTGATCGTTCATAATAATTTTCAAGGATTCATTGGATTCATTCGTTAGACTCTGCAGCCAGGACCTTATCACTAAACTTCATTATACTCCTGCCATTAAATATAAATAATAAGGTAGGTATGGTACATTCCACAATATTATATACCTAGTACTTAATATTTGATTTTCGAACAGCAGTTATAAATGTTTAAATAAACCCTGCAATAAACCTATCTAAAGCGGTATGTAATTTATTTAAAAACAGTAATGTAATGACGTTTTAAAACAAAATGTTATATTACAGCACCCTAACACTTAGTGTTATGGTAATTCCGTATAATCTCGATCTTACATCATCTCGTCCCGAACAGAGCTTCCGCGATTTTCACTATGCTGCATACTAAAATGAAACGCGTCAGGAATTAAATTAAAAATCTGTAAAACGAATGCAACATATTTTCTTATTGTTATATTATTTACATCCTTCTTATATTATTGACATAATATAACATATGTACGCGCGGGTCTATGCGAAATATTTAAGTTTAGGTACGCTTTGGACAAATAAAATAAACAATGTAAGTGGTCATGTTAAGTTTTAAATGTAAGGTTGTTCTAAATAATAAATGCTCGTCGGTATCTAGGCTCAGCGTAACATTATTATTAATAATAAATTATTTTTTTTCGATACTCGGAGGCTCAAATATACTTACGAATGACAAAAAATAAGTTATTTCGGCAAGTATCTATGTTATTGCATTTAATATATTATTCTGTTTGTAATATTTACTTATATTTAAATACATAGCATTATGAACCTTTTCATTTTTAATATAAAATTGTATTTTCTTTCTTTCACGCCTAGATTTGCTGAACGAGTAGGCAGAATAGTGTTGCATCCTCCGACGATTCATCTTGTATTTTTGTTAATCTCAAGGTGAATACTCCAAGGAATTTAGTTTCAAAAACCGGATAGCACCTAACACCAGAACCGAACCCAGGAGTTTCGGTCAGCAGTCGCGCTTGTAACGCCTCGACCAGCGACGCAGTCGTATGTATGAGTATTTGTATTTAACATCACGCCCGTATTTCGTCGATATACCTATTTTGCCCGTGTTAAGCAATTCATTATGATATATCTAATTTCAACCTCGAGACCAGAACACGGTTTCGTGATAAATACATAAAACATAGGGGAGAAAAGAGATAACAGTGTTGTTATTTGATATTTGCAATAATATTTTGTTTTCTAATAACACCTTTACAATTGCCTAATTGTTTTTTCCCTTATGTTATAAATAATAACACCTTTTTTGTAATTGCGTAGCTAATTGATTTTTTCCTTGAACTTCCATAAACATATATTACTAACCTTTAATTGATAACCATATATTACTACATATTACCTAATTAAGTACGATGATAAACAAGGAAAAATTAAGCGTAAAACGGTGGTTTCATCTATATTTAGATTTAAATGCTTAATATATTAAAATATTTTCTAATATATAACGGACATATTAATTTAGGATGTTGCTTTATATTAATGAAAAAAAAATTACGCTGTTGATTAACATTTTACAAACTCTTTTACATTTATAAATAAACGACAATGGATAAGTTCTGATTCATCATTTAAAACGTTAATCAGTCGAATCATAGGTCAAATCGCGATCGGTCGATTAATGTTTTAAATTAGCGACTAATTTGACAATATTGAGTAAAATATTGAACTACAGCGGTAGGTTCAAATGAACAACTTGAAACAATAATTACGAGGGATACGGAAAGGCCCTAATTCCAAAAGCGGTCATTTTCCCCCGCGGGCATTACCTTTGTTGTAGGGGCGAGAGAGACGCAACACCGACAAAACACCCTATTATATTTGATAAAGGAATAATGAAAAATTTAGCCTCCAAAAAGGTGTTCCTGATGCGTGACAAGTTACATGAATTAAATTTTTACGAGACTTATTAATAATTGGAGTTTTATATTTATGACATGACTTAATTTTTACCCTCAGTGTTTTTTTTTCAGGTACTGTACTGTAACAAGTATTTTTTTAAACTACTTATTTAGGAGTGGGAATGTAGGTACTACACTCATCTGCCTACCCCTTCGGGGATTACAGGCGTTATGTTACGTTTACGTTTTATTATTTATTTGTTTTCATCGAATAGGTAAGCGTAATTAAAACAATAACGGAACTCTTTAACGTATTACTGTGGTGGTATGATGTAATTTATCCTTCATTTGCGTTAAAAAAAAGAGGAGTCTAGAATCTAATATTGGATTTAACTAACTCAGAACTTATAGGAATGTTAAATGAAACTTAATTCTGCCATTGACTGCAAAGATTGCCATAAAACAAAAAAGTTATTCAAAAATGGAACACGGCATCTTAAAGCCGCCCATTTTGAATAAACAAATGTTGAGTTATGCAAGTCTATTACTGGCAGCACAGATAATAAATGACGTAAACAAAAAAGGAAAACATGAATATTCAAAAATGGAATGCTAATGATTGTCTATCGTCTGTTCGGGTGTTAATAGTACATTAATCACTTAACTTCACTATACCCTTTGAAGTAGTCTGAAGCAATGTTTACTTCAATGGAAAGGAGGGCAAAGCGCGATGTTCGTAATATATAGCCTTAATAAAAACACCCATGTGATGTTGCTTCCAAATTAGGTCGTATAGTACGTGCTGCAGTCTATGTGAAGAAGCATTGTTTGTACGTTCGTTTCGTAAATATTTGCGTGACAATTTGCGCGGGAGAAACATCTAACGCGGATTCCCGGGATATTAGATTTTAAATGAGCAACTTTAAAAGGTTACAAAACATTATTTTAAGTGGAAAAAATATGTAACTACAAAACTACGTTTCAGCATTGACAAGGAGAATAATATTAGTATAATGAAAAAAAAATGTAAAGAAATTAGCATATACCTATTTTTGCGATAAACTAAATGAATATTAAAGCAAGTTTATATTTGTCTCTACGCTTGATTTTTTTCTTGTTGATCTTGCTGTATCTGGTCATGTTCATAACATTATAAATGATCTAAATTAAAATATGCAAAAATAGAATTGTACCAATGATTAATGTCTTGAGCCATTTTATCGCCTATTTTGATATTTTGAAATATATTAAATGTTTTGAGACAGAATGAAATTACAACTATTAACATTATTTTGGTATATTACACCATTACGCAAAGTCCCTTACAAGGTAGACAGGAAATGTAGAGTGTAGAATACCATCTTCAAGGACTTGGCGGGTTCCTTCTATAGATTTATCATCAACATTATCAAACCTTTTATCGTTGCGCAGAATCGTGCCTAATATTCTTTAAAATATTCAACCCCTTTAATCTTATCACTATCATCTTTGAATGGGAAGGACTGAGACCAATCCTAGTTAGGGCGCCGCTCTCCTCTCAGAATGAGAAGGATTGAGGCTAAGTACATCCAGTACGACTTAGCAGATTTCCTACGCTTTATAGAGAATGATGGAAAGTTCTAAACTGTAAAGTATCCTTACGATGCTTTTCTTCGTCTTTTCACAATTTACTCTTACAACAACAGTGATAATAATAACAATATCTTGAGGCAATTCACATACGGCCATCAAATCCCAAAGTAAGCATCAAGAGAGCTGGTGTCATGGCAACCAGCCGGCTGATAAACTATATTTGTGTAAATCAAATATTCATCATTTCGCTGATAGAAATGTATAGGTACTTAGATTACCATTAGCAAGCGATCAATCAGTATTTGGAGAAGTCGAGTATTTTTGGAACATCTCATAAACATTTCAGTAATCTACTCAATCTTCAATAGAGTAGGAATATTTCAGGAATGAAAACTTCGGCTGGTGGCGGGGTTAAAATGGAAATATAGGTTACCTACGTTGTAAAAATAGTTTTTATGTAACTGTTAAATTGGCATAGTCGAGAACAGTCGGGGGAGGTGACTAGTTTCGAAGCAATAAACGTTGGCCGGCAATTGATATCTTGTTAGTGTTATTGCTAGAGTTGTACAGTAAAAATATTTTTAGTATACTATATTCCATGGGATGTATAACTTCACTGGTGAAACGTAGGAGTATTACATTCCTCTACCTATCCCTTCGAGGGCATGCTGTCGTAATATTATATTGTTATAATATAACTATTTATCGCTTTATTATAGTTATTATAATATCAAACTAAGTCCCTTACAAGGTAGGCAGAGAGCACCGAGTGCCAAATATGTCTATTCTTTTGAAATCTCATGTCCTTTTTTACATTCGTCATTTCTCTACTTACCTATTTTGACCAAATAATTCAGATATTTAGATGATGGGGGGCTCAGAAGTCTTCAAGACTGACGTGCGTGTATATCTACTTTAATATTTCTGTTAGTAAATATTTTATATAACAGTAAGTATTTTAAAAGTAACGAAAATGGCCAGTTAGGGAAGCAGCATGTGTTTGTAAAGAGTAGTGAAGAGTGTATTTACTTGGAACAACACACACGGCCATCTGATCCCAAACTTTGCAGAGTTTGTGTTAAGGCAGCTACTACTTTCTAAATACACGCTTAGGGAGCTTACACTCAGAAAGAGAACATGCTCATGTACATTTTCCTAACTTTTTTACTGAACCAGAACAAAACCCATAAACCTTAGCACAGCCGGTGGATCCCAAAACCAATACTCTATTGTGTAGCCCGTTGAGATATATAGTTATATATATGTAGGTATATGTATCTAGAGATACGTCAGAAATCCTATTGATAGAAAGCCTATTTAATATTGGGCCTGTCTTGTTTGATACCTCAGACCTATTGCTTCTGACCGTTAAATTGATAGATAGTGCTTGCAAACAGGACTCGTTACTTAAGTACAATATAATATATGCAGTATATAAATAGATACATGTATGTTGTTGTGTTCATATACGTATGTATATAAATTTAATGAAAGATCTTTCTTAGATATGTACCCAGGAGCCCAGAGCGCAGAGCTGAATTCTAAACCACTAGACTATCAACGCTCACAATTTAAACACATATTTCAGTTTCATACATCCAACATGTCGTATGCAATATTCGAGACTGGATAAATTAATTTTAAAGCAACTCTACCGATCCAACGTCACTCCATTACCGTATTTGCATGCATGCATGTGCAAAATGAATGAATGATCGAACGGAACCACTCGTGAACTGTTTGATCTGATATTTCAGTCACACCGTAAAAGCCTTATGAATAAAGAGGAAAATTTGAGTTATGTAAAGCCTTTTACACATTTCTACGTACTAAAGGTTTCGTGAGTATTACGAGTGCATACGTGGAAATATAAATCTGATCGGGGAATCAGAACTGTCTGAAGCAGGTGTGCGTGGATTAAGAGAGTAATGAATGTCAGAGATGTCCTTTAAGTGTGTGAAAAGAGATACTTGGCATTCGCTGTTCTCTGTTTTCCTCGCAGAGGCCCTGGCGTGGGAAAAGTAATGGTAATAGTAATAACAATAATAATTGAATTGTGTGTACTTCATGTATGTGTTTTCAGAATAGTTCGACTAGTTTCGAACGTATTTGAGCTTCTTTTTCAGAAGATTCTTCTAACCTATTACGTAACAAAAAAGTAGAAGAATATTGCTGTTTGATTGTTTTGAGGATTACCGTCTGCTGGTTTTCAACTCTCTGGGACATTAAAATTAATCGTCTTCAATTCAGATACTGATGTTTCATTATATATGTCACAGCTATCTGTGTCATAAACTTTATTAATTCTCCAGAGTTATTACAGCCTTTTTTTACAACTTGCTGTTATATTCAGAGAAGTGAGAGATATTTATTGATAAACCTGTTGGTCCAGTGGTTAACTTTAACTATTGACCCGGGTGTCGTGGCTTCTATTTCTACACAGGTAAAATATTTCGGTGTTGAATGTGTGTTGTGTGTGGATGTAAAATTGACTATGTAAGTATATATTTAGAAACCGGCCTGGTTAAAATGTGATCCTGGTATTTTCTTTTCCAATATAACGTGTCGCTATTTACTATACTAAACTGAGATAATTCCAAGTACAGTCTTTAGAAATCTTCGAAAAAACGAATCTCCTTATAAGTCGCTTCAAAAGTAGTTTCACTTCAACAATCGTGGTATTAATTTTTAATTTGACACCATTGTGGTTAACAGGTCAGAGAGACGTATCTTCTACGTATTACTTGTACGTCTTTGTCCTAGATTGTCAATATAATATGTTGAAAGATTGCTACTTGAAGAGCTCCTTGATAGATAGCTGGAGGCGAAACTTGTTTGTGTAGTTCCCGGCGGGGAAACAACGAATTACTCTCAGTTATCTCGGCGCGGACGTCGGCTATAAAAGTCATTACTCAGATCTCTTAGGGCGATCGCACATGATTGGCTACTGCTATTAATATTCTGTTTTTTTTTTAATTATATATATACCGGCCAAAGTCAAGTACCTAAGTTTTTCGGAATGGCCCATGTAGTTTCGGACCTGTACGAGGTCCTTTGTCATGAGCGCCTGCCATGCCTGCCATGCATTTTTTATGAATCATTATTAAAATGCGTTAAGGTTAATACTATAATAAATATAATACAAAAGAGTGTTTCTAAATGTTATAACGTAAGTCTAACCATCATCTTTGGGTCACTAGGTTTACTTACGATTTTTCTTTTCGTCGCGGTATCAACTGAAATTTGTTTGTCTTAAAAACGCACGTAACGAAAATAAGCACGGTTGTTTCGTGCCGGCTTTCTCTCCCTACGTATAATCGCTCGAGGGGCGCTTGAAGTCGATAGATGATAACTATAACAATGTATGACGTTCATACGTGTTTCATGCTCACATTGGATACCCAATGGTTTCGGATGTTTTTCGGAAAGATTTTTATGACAGTTTAAGAACTTGATTGCCTCGTTAGCCGAGAGGTTGCAACCCGACTGCTGATCGAGAGGTTTTAATCCCGGGTCCTGTACTGATGTATTTTTTAACTTAGATTTTTTAGTACATTTTTCTTGTTGTGGCTCGGAGTGTGAATCTATGCCCGGTGTATGGCAACATACTCAACACCTATTCCATGAGACGTAAAACGTAACAGATAAAATGTGGGAGTGTACTAGACTCCTGTGTCTATTCCTTCGTTGATTACAGGCATGATGTTACGTAATAAAGAAAAATTATAATCTAACATTATTTCAATGTTAAATTTAAGCTAATCTACGGTTTAGCCGGCTAAAGCTGCGTTCATTAGTCAATCAATAAAATTATTCAATCAATCCGGTTTGATTTAAATTAAATTTACATAAACACATTAAACATACTCTAATTCTAACACACCAGCGCTCCCATACTTCAATATTTTACACATTTGTCTGTATGTTTGAAGTGTATAACATATGTATAATATTTGTGTAATGTCTGGACATTAAAAAAGATAAATTGTGTAAAAGATATAACTAGTTGTTATCTTTGACTTTCGTCATCATTATCAGCCTATTTCTGTTCACTGCTAGATATAGGCCTCTCCGATGGAACGTTACTGAGCTCGATCTTCAGCTCATCGCACGACTTTGTTCACAGTGAAATCAACGTAATTCTCAATTTATTCTTTTTAACATATGTATAGCCTGGGGCTATGTGGGGCTAAGTGGGCTTTCTGATGATAATTGGTGAGTAAGCCCCTTTCATCTCCGCATAAGTCCTTACTCGGATTGATTGGGAAGAAAAGGGCGTTAAGTTGGCAATATCCTTTTTCACGATTTAAGTTCAGCAAAATCTTTTCAACAGTTTTGACTTTAAAGGGAAGCATTTGACATTCGTATAGTACCTATTACAAAAATTGTATTGTCTCATACTCTTTATTACCTCCCACTCGTCCACCTCCTATTATTATCCATTCTCTTCCCGTATATGAGACAAGAATTGCAAAATAATATGTCTAAAAGTCTTTCAATAAAAGCTCAACATCTATCGTCAAAGAAAACAAGAGTAGGTATATAACGCATTATTGGAATTACGAACATGTTCATTAAAGTCGTTCGGCGGCTCGTCACTCATGAGTACCCGGCCAACGTAGCCTAAACTATTAGTCGCTCATGAGCGTAGCGCAGCGTAGCTCTACAAAAGGCTACGAAAGAGCGTCCCAACGCCCTGTCAGTACGATGTAAACAAGAAGCCAGCACACTGAATGCTATTAGTCCGTCACAGCCCATTAAGCGATGGACTGACGTCATCATCGCTCTCCATACAGGTCAACGACATTATCTAGAATATTCCATAGCAGTGATTATAATTGCTCGCAGTATTTGTCTAATGTCTTAACATTTTTATTTGTATTAAAGCGAGCAATATTAACTAGTCGGTAAAGTCTACAGTCATCTTTTACGACTTCAAGTAGTATTGAATATTCACCAAAAATGAAATTTCCTATTCCCCCCTATTCCATGGTAGGAGATATAAAATAACTGGCGAATCGTGGGAGTGTCCTATACTCTTCTGCTTACCAATACGAAAAATTCAGACATGTATTTATGTTATTTGGCTAAATTAGTATTCGGTGATCCATAAGCTCAACATCTATTGCTTGAGACGTAAACGTAACTGGTGTAACGTAGGAGTGTATTACACTCCTCTGACTACCCTTTCGGAGATTACAGGCGTCATGTTACGTAGTATTCGGATGTTGAAAGCAGTCGATCGAACGCGCTACATCGTAATGACGTCACGGCGCGCGTGCTCATCGAGTCGTACTTAAAGTGTATCTGCGAGTGTATAATGATGAAGGGGTTGATGGGAACTGCGCGCAGTAATACTGCGTAATGAGTTTTGTATTTTGTCCTCATATTTACGTCAGATATTTTAACTGAGCGAGCACTGCGCGTAGTGATACTTCATAATGAGTTTTCAGCTTTGCCGTTACTTTCAAGGGGATACTGCAAGAAGGTGTCTTTTCTTACTTTTATTCTGATTTTGCCACAGTATTTTTTTCTATTTTTATTACCGTATTCTGATTTCTTGTAACCGAAAAGCGCCTGGAAGACCGCATTACCAGCAATAAGAATTTCTCATTTATGTATATCCACTAACATCAAGTTATTATTTGTAACATCTCTATATTATTTACTAATTTTATGTTTATCTTTTTCTTAACGGCTTACAAATGAAGAGTATAAAATCATAATTGAATGATTACAATCATTTCGGTCATTCGAAATTTAGACTTAGGTTTTCTATCATTCTTAATCAATTTCATTTTTAATAAATCAAATGCACGCTAACACACAATATTAAAGAAATAAAGCGTATAATTTTATAATGTATTATACGTTTTAAATGAGATCGTAGGGCAAAGACCCATACATATACCCTGCCTCAGAGGCCGTCAGCACTTAGCTAATGAAACAAAAAACTTTTCAGGCACATATAGAATTATAACTAGTGGCCAACTCATGGTCGAAATTCAACCACAATTAAAAGTTTAAACTTTACACGGGTACTTGTGTCAATAGATAGATATCATTATCATTATTTTGACGACAATTTGTGTTTTTATCTTGTCATTTTGACATTTATAATTATTACCTTTACATTATTACGGAATTGTATGACATTGCATGCTGGTGGTATCAGTTAAATATGATTATACTTTCAAATTGAGAAGGCCATGTTTGAAGTAATATATCATTTTTATTATTATAATTTCCTATTCTGTGTTACTGTTTCACCATAGACTGTTGTATTTATATCTTACGTCGGTTGTATAATCATAAGCGATCCTTTCAACCTTTTTATCAATCCACTGTTGGAATATATTTCTCTTGTCATAATGAGGGGGTTAAGGCCATAGCTTGCCATGTTGGCCAAGTGCGGGTTGGCAGACTTCACACACCTTACAATTTTTTAAATATAAATTCTAAGGTGTGCAAGTTTCCTCACGATGTTTTTCTTCACGTTAGTAAGTGATATTTAAATTTAAAACGCACTTTTGTAAAGAGGTGCACGCGATAGATTTGAACCCAGGAATCCTGGAGTGAGAGCTTAAATTCTTAACCACTAGGCTGTCAAATACTATCATCATACCTACGAGTATATATCATCTATCATAAGCAATAAATGTTTTATTTTATTGGTAAAACGTGTAGTAACTATTTAAATTTTAGTTTTCTGCACTCCTGTATGGAAACTGCAATAAATCTCACACTCTGTGCGCGAAATATATTCAAAATGCCATACAAAATCTTTACGTATCAATAATATATATATACATACATATATTATAAAATTAGACGTACCTACTATGGGCGAATAAAATTGTAATAATTACTATAATTATTTCTCACTGCCAGATCCATCACGGAGAAGCCAGAGAGCGAAATACATACATATATTTATGTATAATATGTACTCGTAAATAATTTGTATGTAGTTTGTTAGGCGTTTGATTGCCATAAAACAGGCCCTGTCTAGATTGGGACCAGTTGGCCGTTGATGGCTGCGATAATATTTATTGTTCATATTAATATTCATTACATCCCCATGTTTCTCACTCATTCCGTTGATATGAAAGTCGTTAAGATTTTATGGCACGCACATTGAAATATTCGGCTACATTCCTATACATATTTAGTATGGGAATATAACATATTATGTATAGTGTTTTGGTTTTTCTTTATGTATCATAAGCGGCCATGCTGTCCCATGTGATATTGTGAGAAGGCCTTTATTATTATAAATTAACTTTCAATTTTTTTTGAGTTGTATATTCCAACTCATAGTAACATTACAATAAATCAAGGACAAGTTGCTGAAGTCCTACAATCTGTCCTACTAGCAGCGAAGACTAATTTAACTGATTATTGGTAACAGTTCTATTCTTATAGTCCTATTGATATTTAATGATATTAAAAATTAATGTCATTTAATTAAATAAATTATTGATTTGGAATCATATAACATAACATATAACATAATAACATTATATAATATATATTATATAATAACATTATATAAATATAATTAATACATAATGTTATAATATGTATGTTAGTTAACAAATTCTTCGGAACAGTAGGTTTCCTTTTAGTTTCACACAATAATATCTTGACAGTCTGTCCAAAGCAGATCTACAAATGGTACGTAATAAACTACAATAGGGTTGTCAAAATTTTAACATATTTTAACATCACGCCTGTATCTCCCCGAAAGGGTAGGCAGAGGAGCTTAGCACAGGCCCACGATTCACCTGTTATATTCTGTGTCCCATCCTGAAGTAGAGAGTGAGCCTATTCTTATATGCTGGGCACAAATCCACACTCAGAGCTACTACTAGGAATTCTAAGTTAGAACAAGCATACAGTAACCAACCGGGGGATCGAACACAGGAACTTTCGATTAGCAGTTTTGGAAATAACTAGTCGATCAAAGAGGCAGTTAAATATAATGTATAATAATAAATATGTTAATGTTTGCGTGAGAGTACGATATTGGTTACTTATGACATTCTGGGAAGTTAATTCAAGGGCAAGAAATGTCCATATTGCGTGTAAATGTTGCTTAGGAATTCTACTTAAGATGCCTTGGATGTATAAATATTAACATCATCATTTTGTCCCTCCTTCCAGAATAGTAAGGTTATAGTTCACCACGCTATTCACTTGTGGGTGGACAGAGTTTACATGTCTTGGAGAATACTGGGAAGAACTCAAGACGTGCAAGTTTCCTCACAATGTTTTCCTTCTCAGTTTAGTCAGTGTTTATAATCTCCAGAGGTACCTAAATGAAAAATGCTTCTCCCATAATCGAACCTAGAGCTTTGAAGTAGAATGAACACTGAAAACTATTGGCCATATCAGTGTCGCTGTGGGTGATATATGTACATATGTATATGTATACAGTCGGTATATATTAAACGGAAAACTTTTGTGTAAACGACTTTACTTACGTGTTATTGGGTTAATCCCACTGACTTGGGTTATTTGAGGCTCTCCTCGAGCTTTGCCCAGCCGCCGCAAGGTCACGACCCCAGTGCAATTAGTTGGACTGTCCAAAAAATATATAAACTATCCAAAATTCTACATATTTAGTCGATACATATACATTTCTGTTTGTACACTGTTACATGCCTTTTTATAACGTGTAACTGATCCGGCCAGTGAAACTGATTGCGCCTGGGTCCAGGATTCAATTCTATTCGCACCCAGAATAAATATTTCTGATTTATGCGATAACATGTTTATATGTATATATTTATTTATGCTTACTTTGAGATCAGATTGTCGCGTGAAAAGATGTTCTAAGACAATATTAATATTAAAAACAGAGCAGTTGGCAACCCTAGTCAATAACGAGTTTAATTAGAATGTCCTGTCCAGTCCACGAACAATGCAACTATTTGTCGTGTAAGTTGATTGTGTCGATTTATATGTACTGGTGTCATTTGATTTAGTTCAAGCAGGTTTTTTTATTTATATTTGTTTAGACTAGATAAACTGATAAATATATAGATAGACCTGTGTACACCAGGTAACACTTCACATAGATATATACTCACATATCATCTCTGCCTAGCCCTGTGGAAGATAAGATATGGCCATACATTTGTATGTAATTTCATAACTGTAAACTGTGCGTAAATTGAGGTGTTAGTGTTTTATTCAAAGTTTTTAATAAAGTTTGTTAATGTAACCTTTAATGAAGAACTTACTAATATTTTATAATAACTTAACATAATAACCTTACTTAATTATGTTTCATTTTTTCTAATTCTCAACGCATGCGTGTGTGAATTTTCACATACATAAATGTATGTACATATCACACATACATACATGTATAATATACAATAATATTTCAAGCAATATTTCAAATAAAAACATTGACTGAAATCCGTTCTACATTCCACCGCTGGGCGATTTTTGTCACAAGTGTGATAATCCTGAAACATACACAACCTTACTTCTCGTGATCGGTGGAATCAAGTCATTATAGCTGTAATAAAATATCTAATAATCAAAATACTATAAAATAAGCTGTATTTCAATGCATATAAAAAAAAGTTTTAAACCGACGTATACCTATTATAAAGTTGTTATGTTGTCCTACCACTACATACACTACCCAGACATTTAAAATGCTCATACATATTTAAACCATGGTTAGCATTAAAATTGCTATTTCACTCTTTTGTACCCTAACAACATACCCTTTGAAACATACAATCTTTTCTATACAGTGATAATAAAAACCCTTAAGCGGTCTGAGAATTTTCGGGTGGATCTAATTCGCGTTAATATGACTATAATCTGTACATTTAAGCGCTAAGGGTTATTTCACACAGCGCCTTTAAGTGTATAGATACCACGTCATATTCTTAATACTTATGTAAATACTTCATATTTTAGTATTTGTATGGATACAGCATATTTTAAGTACTTTTATTGGTACCGCATTTTTTTACTATTTATATTGATACAACATATTTTATTATTAGTATAGATACCAAGTATTTTGAGAATTTCTACAAGCATCGAATTTTTTTACTATTTACCATATATAGATACCGCATATTTTTACTATTTATAATATGGCATAATGTGGTGCGCATCTATTAATTTTTATAGTGTTCAGTAGAGAAACCACAGCCTCCATAACGTTCTCTATACCGTATGAAGTATGCCAACATGACGTGTTCGGCCAGAAAGGCAGACTATGGGCTTAAAATAAACGAAGTTCCGTCAGAAGGACATGTAAAGTCCATGTCGATGGACTACCTTGCGTGATGGCGGTCAACTGTAATATAAGGCAAAATTTACTTTTAAAGCATTCTGTGTGTAATAATATAATTATTGTATCGGTAATTATCTATGTACCATTGGTTATCTGTACACCTATACATACATATAAATAAAGTTGAAGTAACTCTTTGTAATATCAAAATAATAGCTTTTCAATGAGTGCATGTGAGTCTGTCTGTTTGTTCCGGATAATCTCCGAAACACGAAGTTTTAACTGGAAGAAACTTGATGTTATGAGGAGTAATTTAAGCTACTGTTATTGTAAAAAATGTTTTAGGATTCCGTACTAAAAATTGAAAATCATAAAATGCTATAAACCAACGCGAACGAAGTCGCGGGCACAGCTAGTCCTTAAAAAATAAATAAAAAGACCTAATCTTTCTAAAAACTGACCAGATCGCTCGGCGCCGCGCAGTAGGTATTCAATCTGCTAATGTCTTCATGTAGCTTTCCAATACCATTTATTATTCACCAGCTATCGCCTCTGACTGCGTTCGCGCGGAACCATAAAATATTCATGAGCAAAACAGCTATGAAAGCTTTCCTATAAGGTTCTTTCACGCCCATTTTAGAATTTTAGGGGTTGATTTGAACATTATTTTGAGGAGACTTTATCCTTTTCCTACATTTAAGCTTCTTTTCATAAATGGATGCATGCGTTTGGCATATGTGGCAATGCCCGAATTAAAAAAAGCAGTGTCATTGTCATATTTAATAAGATCATAGCTTAAAAATAAAAAAAATGTACTCATGTCATGTCAAAACCTCATGAATAAGGGATCTTGGGTAGGTCAAAAATTAATTGGGATATCCCAAAAATACATATCTCAGTAAATGCCGGTACATAATTTTATCATGTCACTTAGTCTGCATCTATGCTCAGTGTATGGCAATAGGTTCACCACATATTCCATGTTGGGCTGAAAAGATAACTGGCAAAACGTGGGAGAGTACCTACTATACTCCACTGCCTACCGGTTCGGCGATTACATACGAAAAAAACAAACTTACGAGAGATAATCGTGTAGATAATTTTGTTTTACAGATATTTACGAATCGTTTAAAAGTATAATCTACATAATAATTAGTAATAATTTGCAGTATCTACATGTAAATCTAGACGTCGGTTTGTACGTTTTGATTTATGAACCGCTGTCACGCCAACACACCATCTGGCGGAGACTGCATGGACTAAAACTAGGGTACCTCGAATATATTATGTATGTATAAAAATGTTGAAAATCATGCTACTTCTTCTTTATAGTATATAACCGCTTTTGACGGCTTCTCTGGTCGAGTGGTTGTAAGGGCGACTGCTGAGCGGGAGGCCCTGGATTCGAACTCCAATTTGGCTACTATTGACTCTAACTTCTCAGTAATAACTTGTAGTCTTGATTTGTGCTTGGCGTGTATAGGCATAGGCTCATCTGTAATCCATGGTAAGACGTGAACGTAACGGTTAAACTTTGGAGTGTACTACACTTCTCTGTCGACCCCTTAGGGAGATGCAAGGGGAATTTTACGTTTTTACAATAATAATGTTAAATCTTTTGTACATTATTGTACAGCTTAAAAAAGTAAAGTGTAATGTTCAAATGAACGATATGAATTATCTGCACAGTTTCATCCAAATCGGAAAGTTAAGTTTTACGTTGGTAGAAAACCCTATTGGCTTTTCTAATCATCCGTATCCGTCATCATATCCGTATATTGCTTTAAATCAAAAAATATCAATACATTTTTATTTCCTCAACGTGGAATTCTAATTTAAATGACCTTGCTACGAGAACTTAAGCCTTATTAATAGACAAACAGCAGTAATGGCTAAGAAGTTTGTGTTCCAGTCTTCGCTGGTTTGAGTTTAAAATCCTAGCGCACCTCTGAATATAAAACTAAAATCCGTTGTAAATATGAAATATCACATACTATAAGAAATAAGAAAAATATTCTGAGGTGTGCGTAGTCTCCTAACTCGTAATTGGCTAACGTGGCAATCTATGGTCTTATAACTATTCTGAAAGGAGTCTCGTGCCCAACAATAGAATGATAAAAGATTTGTTGATAATAAGGTGACAACTCTCGTGCTTATTAAAATAACTTAGTTATTTAATCACATTTCCCGATTATAATTGTCATAATACACATCTTGTTTAATTAAAAGCTAAGCTCATACGTAGAATATTATCACCTAACATCAAATATAACACATACATGTCTCCACTTCCAGGACTAACGTTAAAACATGTTTCGTGTATCTCCCCTTACAAATCTACGTGCGCGTTACATGTGTGTGTGTTAGTGAAGCGATGTGCGGTGTTTTGTGCGTGCGTGTGTCGTGTCAGTGCCGTTGCCATGACAACCGTCAGTGAGGACAAAATGGCGGAGAAGGTTAGCTGATCGGAGAGCCGCGCGCGCAGGCCTCGTAAGGAGCGGCGGATAAAGCGCATCATGGTAAGGGCAATGTTTTTATAGAGCTTCTTAGGTTATTTTAGATCAACGATGCAGTGTGGTTTCCGGAGGTGGAAGGAAATTGTAAGGTAAACCTGTGTGGAACTGGACAAAGATAATGACCGAATCGTGATAAAGTTCTTAGGAACTAACTAACCAAAAAAACCAAGGCCATGCCAATCAAATTTTATTATAAAATGCGTAATTTTATCTTAAGCGTGTGGGGATGATTATTAGCAAACACCTGGCTGAGCAGGCAGGCCTATTCCCAGGAGTGGAC